>PVLA01005185.1:0-153859 GCA_004027455.1 Hydrochoerus hydrochaeris | reverse complement strand
AACTGGGCTTAATATCTGAATACACATTTCTCAAAAGATATACAATTGGCCATCAAAAACATTAAAAAGTGCTCAAAAACTATCAGAGGTATGCAGACAAAAACCAATAAGAGCTACCATACCATTGCAGTTAAAATGGTTATTATCAAAAAACCAAAAAATAACCAATGTTGGATGAAATATAGAAAAGGGTACCTAAATATGATTTCCACAAAGTTTTAGTGAAAGACAACTGTACTTGTTCATTTACCTATTGGCTATAACTGCTTTATATTACAGATGCACAGTGGCTTATTCAGAGATTGTCTGACCCACAAAGAACCAATAAATAATGTGCAAGGTGCAGCAAAAACTGAAACTGTAGAGCTCTTTATTAAAAATGTATTAAGAATTTTAATAGTGTCAGCCCATTAAATTAGATGCAGTACAGATATATGCCCATGAAGTTCACCCTATCTACAAAATCTAAAATATTTATTATCTATCCATTTATAGGACAAATTTAAATGTAAATGCCAAATCTGCTATGCCATATTCAAATATGTTCCTTGTGTACAATTCTCCATTTTAATTATTTAATTTTTGTTATTTTTCTATGCAATAGAATCTTTAGTTTCTTTCAATGAACATCCCCCAAAGGTAAGATAGTTAAATTTATTTTCTGCTAGTTCCTTTTAATGATTATAATTCCTTATTTTTAATTCCACTCATAGCATTAATTCAAATGTGTAACACTAAAAATTAAATGTAAGTCGTTTAAAATTGATAATCACAAATATAGTTGTAATCATTTTCCTTATTTATTGCTCCATGGTGCCTACCTTCTCAAAAATTAATTTCTTACATATATTGGTCAAATTATTGAACTTCATATTTGATTTGAATTTTTATTCTTTGGCTTGGTGGTTTTCAGCCAAGAGACAATGTGTTGACCAGGGCATATTTTCAGTTATCACAAAAAAAGAGAGGTTGGCACTGAGCGGGAAGATGCTAGGGATGCTGCTAACGCTTCTCAAGCCAAGGTGGCCCCCACAGGAAAGAATCAGCTGGCTTAAAATGTCAGTAGTGCTCATACTGAGAAACACTGTTTCAGCTGTGAGTTTTATTTATAGATACTTTATGAGTCCTTTGAATTTAAGGCCAACGTTCTCATTCTTTTCAAAATACAGTTAGTTCTTATAGATGTTTATACTTTACAAATGAATTTTAGGATAGCTTCTGCAAGAAGAAAGTTCTTTTGATGTTCTGACTATAATTGAATTAGTATTACAAATTAACTTGTATTCCTAAGTAGTTTTCTATTACAATTCTAGTTGTGTGCAAGTCTTAAGAATGTAAGATTTCCAGTTTTTCTTAAATATTTAATGCTTCTTGTTTTAAAATAGGTTATCATGAAGGTAGTATCACTGCTGGATACTACCTTTATTTTGAACAAGTTTGTTAAAACTTGTAATTTGAGACAAATCTGGTTCCTTTGGTTTTTCAAGCTGAAAAGAAATAAAATTTGTAGACTCCAGTGTCGATCTTATTTTGATTTAGTTTTTACAGCAGAGACTTGCTAAATGAATTTTAATAAATAGTGTAGTAGAACTAAAAGCATACCTTATTTTCCAGTTAAGCAAAATGGTCTTGATTTAGTGTATTTGTCACTAATAATTCAAACTAATAATAAAATATAATCAATTTGTATTAATTTCCCATATAAAAAGTTAAGCCTTACATCATTGTTTTAAAGTAGCTGTCCTGGCCTTTTGGTTTTGTGCCTCAGTATGTTTATGTGAGTGCACATAAGAGTGTGTGCGTAAAAAAGCACATATTATGTGTGATGCAGGTGAGGATGTGTTGGCAGTGCAATGACAGGCTTAGTCTCCTTGAAGTGCAAGAAGCCATTTACAAGCCATCAAGGGTAAAGAGCGCCTCTACAGCAGCTAGATCTGTTATTTTCTTCAGCATCACTGGAGAAGAACACGATTGATTCTTGAAGAATAGACTTAAACAAAAACATTTATGACCTAATCCTCGGTCCTTCAGTGATAGCAACCTCTAAGCCCTTTTCCCCCCAGAATCTACTTTGATGCCTCATCCATCTCTTTAGGGATTTTTCTGGAAGCCTCCTAGGGCAGTCGAGAGTGACTGAACTACAAATTCTCTTCAGAGATCAAGACCGCAGACAAGCACGGCTCCTGTAACTGGCCCGTATTTCAGGTTTTCTTTATGAGTCAGAAGTGTTCACTATGAGATACAATTCTGATGAAATAAGTTATCAAATTCAAATGATCACATTCTTTTTATCCCAATATTGAACTTTCAGTTAACAATATAAGATTTGCATTAGAGGTGATTATGATTTAATTAATTTTCCACCTGTCTTTTTTTTTTTTTTACAGTGTATTTCCCTTCTTAGGTACAATTAGCCTTAGAATCAGACAGATAAGGTAAAGAAATGGAAGGATTGTGGAAATTAATTTCAATCCAAATGATAGTAGGTAGAAACTGATACAGTGTGTATTATGTACAAAATTTTAAAATTATATCTCTAAGGCTCAGGTAGTCATAAGTTTTCCTGTGATTGTTTTAAGTGATGGACATAAAGGCATACAGTGGTCATCTACAAAGCATGCATTTTAATTCTGAAAGCTGACAATGGAAAGTGATTAGAAGATAGTATCTGCTCACAAATTTTGTATGTTTCTGAATATTTATTATTTTAATATTAACCATAGAATTTTTATGATAGACATGTGCATATGATTTAAACATTCCTCATTTTGATTTTACTATTCTGCCTTTTAAACCTATTTGCAAGAATTATATCTCCTTTGAGGTACATGTTTATCAAAAATACTTGTTATTTTTATTTGTTCAAGTAAGCTCTTGGTTTGGTAACTAACTTTAATGTTTAAAGGTTTAAAAAGTATTTAAAATAGCTGACCCATTAAAATATTCTGGAAAACTGTAGAAAAAGGGTAAGATAGCTTTAGAGGAGTGATCAGTAGACAAGTTAGTAACAAAACCCACTGTGACTGAGGTGGGCAATGAATTGTGAATCAATAAAGAAAAGAAATTGAAAATCTCCTGCTGCAAAACAAATAGCACGACCGTGTACAAGTACTTAACAAGCCGTTGTCAACAAAGGAGAACATTACATGGTAAATGTATTAAAACACTATCACACACACCTGCAATCAGTCCTTACGTTATACTTTCTTATTCCTTCACATACAGATATGTCTGTCACATTCAATGGACACAGTTTCCCATATATTTTTGATTTACAATGATCCTTGATATTCAATTTCAAGGAATACAATTGCAGAATACAATTTTGAAATATCTGAGTATACAATCTGAAACCTGTAGCTATGTACTCATAATATTATATGGCTTTTCAGTTTGATTGTTGAACTCGTTAATTGGTTCTTACCAGTAGTATACATTTGCAATACATAATAATTATATTCGCCTTGGTACATATACATATCACAACTTGATCATTTTTACTCCCACTCTACCCAGACTCCTCAACTAAGAAGAATTAGGTTGGTAATTATACTTACTATAAAATAAAATAATTTTAACCATTATTACTATAACCTCTTAAAATAATTAAGACTTCTGTAGATACGGTTAATATTCTGAATTGCTACCACTAGATTTCAAGGGACAGAGAAGACATCTCAAAAGTAGTGCAGTGTAAAAGCTAAGAGCAAAGGGTATGGTGTTAGCTTGAATTTGAATCCTCAGTTTGCCATTAGGTATGTAGCACGGGGCAACTTAATTCATTTCTCTGGGTTTCAGATGCATCACCTATAAAATGGAGGTAAAATCTTATTCCATTCTATTAGCTAAATTAAACCAAGCTCATTTATGTAAAATGCTTAGTAAGTGTCTGACATAATAAATATTAGCTGTTAGCTATTAGCATTTGTAAATGAAAGATTCAATTTTAGTTTAGATTTTAAGAAGAAAGTGTCTCTTCTGTCAAAAGGACTAATATTTCTCCTGCACATGACCACATTAATAATTAATTTCCCAAAAGAAAGTCAGGAAAGGACAGAGCTGGTACCTCAGCAATGCAGGTTCAGAGTTAGGGAAGTGAGTCCAATGAGAATTCAGATTTGTTTACTCAGATGGACATAAACAAATATTCAGCCCATTCATACACTACTCAGTCCAATCACTATGAGGAATATGCCTGTAGTTGAATAAGCTGGGTTTGTGTTGTGGCAGGAAATAATGGACACCATAGGTAACTGGCATCGCATCAGAGGAAGCGGGTGGTAGAAAAGGCTTACACAGGTTTGGGCTGTAACTGAGCGACGTAAGAAGAGTCTGGATTGGCCACTTTCAAAAAGGAGAGCTAATGTTATAAATGATTATTTTTAACAAGTATGGTTAAAGTATGGGGCAGATAAGTGTAGTGTTATGGTTTAAATGTAATGCATCCCTCAAAATCTTGTAAGCGATACCATCCATAGGTGGAACTTGTGGAACATAATTGGATTTTTAAGGCATTATAATAATCACTGTTGAATTCTTAGCTGGCTATGCTGTTTGGAGATGGGGCCTGGTCAAAAGATCTCTGGAATTGTGACCTGAGAGGATGCACTTCAATCCCAAGTTCCATCCTTCTCTCTCTGTTTCTTGGCTTTCATTGTTTGAGCACATCTTCTTCTGCCATATCCTTATGCCCTGCTTTCCTTCCTTGGAGATAACCAACCATGGACTGAATCCTTTGAAATGTGAGTCAAAATAAAACCCTCTTCCTTTTAGTTGTGGGTGTCAGGTATTTTGTTCCAGCTATGGGAAAGTAACTAATACAAGCAGTAACAAGTAATGAAACAGTGATCTCTCCAGTTAGCTAAGAAAAGAGGAAATTTGATATTCTATGGCTTGGACAACATTCATGTATTGTCTGTGTTTGGATATAAATTCATACTGGTCTTGCCTTTTCTTTGGAAGATGGTGTTTATGAAACTGTCCATGTTCAACAAAAAACATGCAGTTGATAATGGTGGGCCAGCTCTTGAGTGCCAGGGGCTACCTGTCTTTTTTGTACCATCTTAATTAATCTTATTTCTGACTGGGTGGATGATTCCTCTGAAATCCTAAATCTTATCTTTTCAGAATATTACTGTTGGAATTTTAAGCTTTAAATGCTTTTCTGTCATTATGAACAAAAATGAGCAACAGAAATGTATACATTTTATCATATTCATATTATGTGAGACCATATTTGGGGAAAAACTGATTGGAGATGATGAGTATTCTTATTTTCAAATCCCATAACAAAAAATGAGAGAAACAAAAGTAATAAAGAAGGAAGTGAGGGAGAGAAGGAGGAGGAAAGGAAGGAAGAAAGGAAGGAATCTAGGTGAGGTGTCTATCTCCTTCTGAGGACTCAAGAGAGTGCACCGGGAAAAGGGGATGCATAGATATATCTTTCCAGAGTGTTCATAACCCCTGATTACTTCCTACAAACCCCACAGAGCCCACAGATTCCTGAGCCTTCTGAGTTTCCCATATTAAAAATGTATAGTCCTAATGATTAGTCCTCTGATTGTTTGTGTCATTATCTATACATGTCCTTGTGTTCTACCACAAGCTCCCTGCAGTGCTCTGAAGAACAGACTGGGTGATATTAATTTCTGTGAGGAGGACACCTCCCTCATCTCTCACCCTCCTGAGCCACATGTGCTTTGGCTTAGAGCAGAATCTCATTATCTTTGATTGCAGCACTAACCAATGCCTGTGGTGTTAGCAAAGCAAATGATTACAATTTAAAACCACTGTCAGGATATAGGAAATGTACAACATATTTGGTTTTATACTTCCAGAGCTAATTCTACAATTGAAATAAACGAAAGGGGTTATAACAGTATTTCACATACTTTACTCTTTATATTTAAGACAATATTGTTTCTTAGCTCAAACCTAAAGTAACAATCACTACACAAACTATCTATGGGAATCAATGTCAATCTTAAAGACAGAGCGAATGATGAGACCAGCAAGGTGTTGACCCAGAAGACGGCTGATGTATATTTTTAAAACTTCCTACTGGGAGTTATATTTGCAGTAATTTCTTAGAGTGACTATCTCAATAGCTGACAAAAAAGGAAATATATCTAGATTCCTTGCATTCATTTGATGTGGGAATCTAATTCTTTCACCAGTAAGAAAACTGCACTGTCAATTGTTCTAAATACGTTGTAGATTTTAGGTCCTATGTATTTCCATGTTTGGGGTCAAATATCAGTAGCTAATTTGGTCAATCTATTTTTCTGGTATATAAAGGATGTGTTTAGGGGGAAATGCACAGATTGTTGGGCTGTGAAATACCCACACAGCAAACATATCAACTGCACAGAAAAAAATCACAAAGGAAAAATAAGTTTGCCTCTTTAGATGCTATAGATCTTATACTTTATTTTGTTTTACAGGAATCTTTGTGGAGCTTAGTTTTTACAGATAGACTGCAAAAACACCTGAGTTCTCAAACCCTCATGTGTCAGAATCACCTGGTGGTCTTGCTAGAACACTAGTCATGGAGCCCTACTACTGTTTTCTGATTGCTTAAGTGTGGAGTGGGCATTGAGAATCTGCTTCTTTCAGCAAGTTTTCAAGTGATTTTGATACTACTAGTCAGAGATCCTCCTTTGAGGGCCACAGATGTGTGTTTTTCTTAGAAATTTGACCTCTCCAAAAACAAGTGCCTTTCCTTGTCCAATACTCTCCAAAAGTGCTCAATAAATCATTGTTAGTGATTGAAAGAGGAAACTGAGGCACAGAGGAAGTTGAGGAACCAGGTTAGGTGCCTCATTCACCCAGTCCTGTTTAGGCTGAGCAAAGGGAGAGCCACCAAGGGAAATGGTCCTATTTTGAAAATGCAAAAGGTACCAAATTTAGTTTATGACTAGAATTTGTGTGGACATTTAGAATACCTCTCCAAAGGATTCATTCAAATGTTCTATTTCCTTTTTCTGACTGCTGTGGAAAAAGTACTTACTAGAATTACTTTTACAAATGTATTAATTCTTTCTGTCCTTAGGATATTATTATACTCAGTGGTTTAACAAAACTATCTGAACTAATAACAGACACACATTTACTGAGACTAAGCAAATTTTCCAGTAGAGAGATACTTAGCCACTTGGAACCAATAAAGTCTGAGGTATAAGGATTAAAAATAGCTGTAATTTCTAAAGAGGTTAGAGTGTTTATAAAAAGATAGCACAAATTGACTAAACACAAATGGTACTGACAAAGTACAAAATTACAAGGCAGTAGAAACCCACCAGTCGTATCAGCAGGAAATTCTAAACCAGTGAACAATGCTCAGTTTGGAAAGACATTCACCATGTGTCTCCTACAGGTTCTTAAACAGTATGGGAGAATAATATGCTTACAGAGCATTTGGTCCTATCCAGTGGAGTACAGTTACAATTGTTCAGTCATTTGCAAACTGTCAATGAAATAGACAGTGCAGTCTGTCTTTAAAAATCCTAAATCTCTCTTACAAACATTAAAACCTCTGCAATATACCAGGACCAATGTAAATGAGTGAAATTAGAGCAATAAGAGGCATTAGGTAGCAGTGGTACTCGATTAAAAAAAACATAGGCTTCTTTTAAAGGGGGAGCTGAGCTCAGCTTCAGGAGATTTGCTCTACATAACGTCACCCCAAAGGTTCCACATATTCCATTTTTTTCTCGTTTTTTAAATTTTATTTTAAAAAGGATAAAACCAGAAAAGTCAAGAAGAAACAAATAAAAAACAACAACAATAGCAAAACAGCAGCAACAACAAAAAGTCAGTATGAATATTTTAATTCAAGATGACAGAAATTTAATAATGGGGGTTATATTGCATATTGTTATCTTCAGAATAGTTGCTCAGGTTACCAGACACAGGCATGCAAAATTGATCAAACAGTATAATTTCTCTCTGATCAGTTTCTTTCCCTTTTATTATATCTATGTAACTTTTGGAACTTGTTTGCTCCTTCAGTTTCTTATACTAGTGAGACAATATGGAGTTTACACATGCAAGTCGGATTCATTTCAGACTTATGAGTATGGTTTAACATATTCCAATTTTTAAGAGGTATGAGTGTAGCAAAAATCCCTTCCCCTATCAGGATGCTTCAGTTAGTTAGTTGCCCCAGTAATAGTTCCAATTTCAGTTTGCTACTTTTTTTTCTTAGAAAAAGTTGGCCACTGTGATGCATAGCTGGCTGATGTGGTGCTTGTCATATGAACCAATCCCCAACTGAGAAGTCATTATGCTTCTGTGCTTCCTGCTTGCTTATCCCATATAAGCCCTATACCACCAGAGATCAGGGCCTGACATTTTGAGGGACAATTGATTCCCTACCCGTCCCCGTCTGACATTAAATAAATCTGCCTCCAAATCCTGGGTGTTGTTTCAGTATTTCAGCTTGGTTTTGCAGAAGAACTTGGATTTTTACATGGAATTTCCTATTAAATTCTGTATAACTCAAGCAAAGCACCTGTAGGTAAGACAGAGAATCTCACCATCCACTTGGGACTTATTGGATTCCAGGAAGTTCTTCTCTGGTTCTGTTTTCCTGTTTATCCCCAAATTTTATCTAGATATATGTTCTGTTCCCCCTCTTGAAAAGTATTCCTGTTTTCAAACAGTCTTGCAGGCTCAGAATTCCTGAAGAACCATGTGGGTAGATCATTGAACACTGAGATAGAGCCCATTAGTTCTAAAGGTGTCACTCACGGGCGAGTGAGGATGGCCTTTTGCCACATAGCCTGAGAAGAAGCTTAGATGCTATTCCTCAGAGCTAACCCCTATTTGCTACTCACACCACTACCCAAGCTCAGGCATCTGGAACAACTTCTGAAAAATGTATTCGGGGTCTAAGACTAAAAGTATTTGATTCAATTGCCCAGAGTATGGGAGGCTGCCAATGCCCTGCTTGCTTTGAGGAAAACTGATCCAAAGAATAAAGAGTTGGAAGATATCTCTGCTTAATTCTTCCATTCCAGCTACAACTAGAGAACAAAGGGCAGCTCTTATTATCATTCTGCAGGTCAGTCTGGACTACTGCTTCTAGTTCCTTCTCTGTCTTTCTCTCCTCCACTGACAATAAAAATATTATGTGTAAGTGAGGTTGAGGGTTAGACGTTGACAATTTTCTTTAAAGGTTTATTTCTTCATTCACTGAAACAATATTTATTAATAGATTATATTTTTCAAAAACTACATTTTATTGAGAGACAAACACAATATAAAAGCAAACCTAGGCCTGGAAATTCAGCTCAGTGGCTCTAGTGCTTGCCTGGTAAGCACAAGGTCATGAGTTAAATCCCCAGCAAAAAAAAAAAAAAAAAGAAAGAAAGAAAGAAAAGAAAAGAAAAAAAGGCAGAAAACCTAAAAGCAGGATAATTCTTATTTGAAAAAGTATAATCTAGCAAATAATTTGAATAATGAAAACCACGGAGGAGGAATACATAAGTATTGATTGCATGTCCATATGAACAACCTAAAAGGGAAAAAGGGAAGTAAGAGATTGTGGCCCTATGGGGGAAAGTTATATTTGCATCACATCCTGGGTTCACCATGAGGGGCTGCTTTGGTGGTCCATTCTGTGCTCTTAATGAGAATATCAAACCTCTAATGATGCATGAGCTCTTCCCTGGAAAGTTCCTGATGCCTGGAAAAAGAGTAATCCTAGTTACAACTAAGTACAGTACCTCTAATTACAAGGAAAAATCTAATTAGCCAACTTATGGTTAGATACTATGTACTTTAGCAGGAAAACTTGCAAGTTGTATCCAGAAGGCAAACTGTTTCCTTTCTACACCTGTTCACGAAGAGACCCTGAGGACAAAGGACTAAAATGGAAACGAATGCTTTTCTCCATCCCCACCTCAGTCCCCTTGCTGTGGAAGAAGAAAAGCTTGGGCAATGTGGTCAGGTTTCAAAAGACTAGAAAGCATCTAAACGCAGAGGGAGCCCCAGGCTGCAGGAAAAAGCTCGTGTTATAGAATAGAACAAATGGACTCTTAATATATCAAAACAGCAGGTATTTTATGGTACCACTTCAGATACACTTCCTTGAGAGTCATTTGATACAAAGGACTGTATTCAGTAGTGAACTACTGTGAAGTTTATGAAGGTTGAGTGCATGGGCTCTGAAGTCATGTGTGTGCGGTGATGGTGGTGATGGTGGTGGTGGTGGTGGTGTGTGTGTGTGTGTGTGTCTGTGTGCGTTATGTGTAAAGCCAAACCTGAAAATGTTCTTTCCCTGAGTATGGATTGAGTTATTCACAAATAGTCTCTGATTCTACTTACAAAGTCATAAGTCAGAAAATTATCACTGGAAATCCTGATAAGCCAGCAATTTAAATTTTTTTTTTCACCCAATCACTTTTGAGAACCAACTGAGCTCCTATACATCCTGTGTTTATTGAGATTTTAATGCATACATTTGTCAGAATCCCTAGAAAATATGTTAATTTGTGGGCATCCCATTCCCAGTGACTCTATTACCCCTTCCAGCAATCAGCTGAAATTTTCTATGGGGAGACATAGAACACATCCTTCCTAAGAATTACAGGAAAGAGGGGTCTTCATGGCAGACTAGAGGCAGCAGCACTCACAAGACACTCAGAATACATTCACCAAAATATGCAGGTAGTGAAAAGTGGGGTGTGGGGCACAAAACCCCAGACATGGAATCGAAGAAGGCCATCAGATGATCTCCAGTATCAGGAGTGTTCAGAGAAAGAAGTATGGCAAACTCTTGGTCCTGGCACTGGTTACAGGTCAGGTTTGACATACATGCCTTCTCGGGAAAGGGTCTAACAGTCTGAGGGAAGAGGCTGAGTACAACAGTGGCAGCCAGGCTGCTCCCAGCAGCACCTGACCCCCTAGTTACTGCCCAGGGTCCACCTTACCCTCTCTCTTCCTGTGGGAAGACTGACTGGCAAATGAGATATTCACAGAAGGACAAGGACTCAGCAACAATAGTAACAGCAATTTACAGGGAAATTTCCTTAATGAACACAGATAGAAGAAGCCTTAGCAAGACCCTTGCAAGCAGAATGCGATCAATCCTTAAAAAGATCACACTCTGTGATCTTGGATCCCAGGGATCTAAGGATATTTCACCATACATAAATCAACAAATATAATACACCACATACACAGAAATAAGGACAAAATGCACACAATCATCTTAATGGGGGAGAAAAATCCTTTAATAAGATCCAACATTGATTCATGACAAAATAAGTATAGAACTGTCTTATCTCAAACTGATAAAAGTTATGTACCACAAACCCAGGCAATACCATCCTAAATAGGGAAACTCTGAAACCACTGCCTCTCCAATTAGAGGCAAGACAAGAGTGTTTGCTCTCACCATGCTATTTATTAAAGTAGTTAAAATCTTACCAGAGCAGTCAGGCAAGAGAAAACAATAAAAAGGCATAGGAACAGGAAAGGCAAGAGTCAAACTATTTTTATTTTAAAATGATGTGATTCTTCACATAGAAGTTTCAAATATCCCCAGCAGAAGATTCTTAAACCTACTAAAAGAATTCAGCAAAGTGGCAGGACACAAAATCAACACACAAAAAATTAATAGCATCCCTGTATACTAAACATGAACCCATGGAGAAGTAAATCAAAGAAACAATCCCATTCACAGTTGCTTCAAAACATAATTAAATATCTATAAATTAACTAAATAATTGAGTGACCTCTATAACAAAAAATATAGCATTCTGAAAACAAAAAAATATTAAAGAGGACATTAACTTGAGGTGATCCTCCTGTCTCAGCCTCCCAAATTACGGGATGCACCACAATGCCTAGCTAAAGAGGACATTAAAAAAGGACAAATTTGACACATTTCTAGGAAAATGGATACAACTGAAAAATATAATGTTGAGTGAAATAAATCAGAGACACAAGCTTAAGTATTGGATAGTGTCTCTCATTTGAGTAAGGCAAGATATAAACAAAGAGCATAATAAAGAATAGATAGAAGGAGACAAGGAAATAGATTTCTTGCAGATGGAAAGGGACCCAGGACAATGAAGGTGGGGAGAAGGGGAGTTGAAGGGGAAATAAATAGAAATAAAGATCTGTCATGCACAAGAAGCTACAAGGAAACATTACACATCATGAACAAGAACCAAGATTAATAATACCCACAATAATGAAAATGGGGAAAGGCACTTAGAGGAGGAAGGTAGGTGGATGGGAAGGAGACAGTGGTTAGAAAAAGAAACAAGCTTTATTAAGTACATGTGCTCACTCCCCAAGATGATTACAAACATGTACTGGAAACATGTACTAATAAAAGAAAATTTTTAAAAAAAAATAGAAAGGCATCCTCTGTTTCTGGGTAGGCAGAAAGAATATTGTCAAAATGACGATAGTACGAATTCTCCAAGATGAATGTAATTATTATGTATGACAAATACATACTACTAATAAAAAGAATTGTAGTGTAGATTATGGTATCTAAACTCAGATTAAGTAGGAAATAACTCTGCATTAGTAAAATTTATGCTTGTTTAGGCCTATGGACTTCACATAGGAGGACTGGAAAAGTCCAAATATAGCATGAGATCAGTTTCTGGAATGGGGCCCACCACAAAATTATTTCAAAAAACATGTATTTAATAAATGATGGTTAAGTAAGATCTGATTGCACATCGTTAAGAACACAGGCCTATCCGAGACAGGATAGGTTTTTTTTTAAGTGCTCATATTGTCATGTTTGAAGAGATTTGCCACTGGGAACTTAATCGGCATCAAAAAAAAAGATGAACATAGTATAAAACAAAACCGTTAAGTGCATACAGGCTCCCAAATAGCCACAATTCTTTCAGGTGAGCATCTCATACTATTGGTTATTTTCCTATCATCCTGTAGGTGACAAAGTTATCCATGATTCATTTCTTAGAAACATCCATATTCTAGAATTAACAAGATCTTGACTTTGCAAACAGATACTTTTCAGAAACATCTGTCATATGAGTTCTTCTAAAATAGTATTTCTCAAAATAAGATCATGTGCCAGCTACATTTAACATCAGGTGGGGTAATTATTTATAATGTACATTCCTAATCAGCCGCTTCCTCTGAATTCAGCCTTTCAGAGGAGAATCCGGCCTCTACATTAAAACCTTTCTATTGATATCATACATAATTGAAGTTTTAGCACTACTGCTTTAAGACTTTTAGGGTAGGGGAATTCATGGAAACACGCATTAAGAGAATTTTGTAAGCATTTTGGACCCCATTTTGAAGTTACAAATGGAACTTAAAAGTATGGAAAATGTGAGCACCTTAAAGGTTACAAAACCAGCTTTGGGTTGATTACCATTCTTACTGATAACAGAAACACACGTGTGTGCATGCGCGGGCACACACACACACACACACACACACACACAGCCCTTCCTGCAGAAGACAGAATCTAAGCTCCAGAACTTCAGAGGCCCTGGTGAGACTGAGCATTACCAACTTTACGGTTGGTACTGGGCTTGATTAGACTGAAGTGAATACATTTCCTTTACATAGATGCCCCCAGTTATTAAAAAGTTCCAGAGCTAAGTCTGACTTAAAGACCTTTTATTTTATGGTCTCAGACATTCCTAGTAGCTCCACAAGAGAATATTGCCCTCTTTGAGAAACTTAGAAGCCAATTCAGTACTTTTTAAGGTCTTGTTTCAAGTGGAGTTGTTCTCAAGAAGATGAAAAGGTACCCACAGTAACCGAGCCCTGACAGAAGGGCCTGGCTGTGGCTTTGCTTTCTCAGTGCATGGGGACAGCAGCTGCCAGTCCCCAATGACTGGCACTAATAATACTCTGCATCTTCAGCTGAGCATAAGCCAAGCCCTCAGGTAAAAGGCCAAGTCAGGGATGACTGGGACAGTGCTGACTTAGTATGTGAGTCTTCCTTTCTCCACCATGATGTGATTTTTCGCCCTCATCTTAAAATACCTGACTTCCTTTAGTCACAGTGTCATATAAAGTTTTCAATAGGATAGAAGTTGCGGCAAATGCCTGGTGGGCTTGAGCTACTGTTACAACCCCATTCATACCACTCTACCTCTTGGGAAAAAATAGGATAAAAAATTAAATTTATTAGGTTATGAGACCAACACAGGCTCAATAGACAAACAAACAGTAGACTTTTTCTTTTTTAATAATAACAGAGGAAATCCTTTTACACTAGCATAATCCTACTGATTTGCTGAGGACAAATAGGAAACTACATGAAACTTGCATCGCTTGGTAGAACAAGCTTATATTATTTTTGCACAAAATTTCAACTGATATTCATCTTTACAGACAACTTAATCAAGCTGATCATAAGGAAGCCAAGACAGAACTCTTTCTCAAATGCCTTTTCCTGTGTTGATCCTAGTGCAAATAGAGGGAAAATATATTGTCAGTTGTAAGTGGCAGAAGACATTTATTTTCAGGGAAAAATAATTTGAAAAATATATTTTCAACTTTTTTATGTTTTTAAGTTTTGGAGCAAAATGAGCTAGACATATACACACATTGTAGAAACAGATATGTGTATTTGTCCTTATGTGCAAGTCTGTATTTTTCTTCAAATAATATTTGATCCACATAACATATTCAAGATTCATTGTCTTATTTTATAGACTAATACACTTTTAAAATTAAAAAGAAATCTTAGGTGTTCACTCTGTACATTTTACATGTGGGCAAAGTGAAATCAGGATGGTTTAAAGTGATGTATTCAAGGCCACATGGTTATGGAGTCACATAAGAATAAATATGAAAATCCAAATTCTCTGACTTTGAACATGGCCCTGTTTCCAAAAGAAGAATGTTTTTTTCCCTTGCTCTCTTCTGAGATCCAATATTTTCTGTTTGTTTGTTTTTAAATACTTTTCTTGACCCATTTGTAAAATGACCTGGGTATGGGACCCATACTGGTTTTGTACTAGAAAAGAAACTATTTCATTGCTGCCTTTAGAGTTGACTCTGCCACTAGATTATTCAGCACTGATTGAGTTTAAAACATGTATCTGCAGGAAGTGAGTAAAAAAATCAATGATTTGAAGTCTTAGGATCATTTGCTATTTCTTTCAGCTCTTGGCAAATTCCATCCAGTTCTGTGAAGAGTTTATCGAGCATTACCACAGATGTAACTAATATCCCATTGTCATCCCTTGGCACTAGTCATTTTCTTACAAAAATGAGTCTGCCTGAGGGTTTTCTGAAGTTCAGGAGTGTACTGGCTCCATGCAGGGTTGGCCTAAACAGTCAAGAATCAACACCCCAGGAAGTAAATCTCAAACTGCAGCAACCATATGATAAACATTCTAGTGTCCTTGCTCTTCAGGTGGGTAACTCGGGGGCACATTCTAGCAAGCCTCCCAGGAGTCTCCAGCATGCACTGAGCCCCAAATCTCTACAGTGAGAACTAATTCCATATTAACTGCATTCCTTTTCCATTTTTCTGCCTTCCCTGGGCACTTTCTGGTATTACCACCCAGACAAACAACTTACATTCAAGTCTATCTTGGTTACTTTTCTCTCATTGCTAGGACAGAATACCCAATACCCAGAAGGAAGGAATTAAAGGTTTATTTAGCTTAAAGTTTTTGGAGGTTTCAGTCCATACCCAGCTGGCTCCAAAGCAGGGTGGCGTGGCTAAGGGGCAACCGTCATGATGGCCACAAGTGACAAGACTGAGACAGCAAAAAGCTAAAAACACGCCTTCTTTTGCTTACATTGTATGCTGGCTACCTGCACTCACACCACCAATTCCAGCAGTAGACAATGAACAAATCACAAACGCTAGACTCAGCCATCTCCATGACTGCATGAGGCTTTGGGGGGACATTTAAACAAAAACCATAACAAAGTCCTTATGCTAGGGTCTATTTCCAGAATCCAAACTAAGACAAGCATGTAAATCATTGTCCTGCAGTAGGTGTCCAGGATTGGGAAGAAAAAAAATATTGTTGCTGCCCTCAGAAAATTGAAAACAGGGAGGGAGGACAAAACTTCTACAAATGTAATCATGTAGGTTAAGAAAAAAGAAGACAAAATATTTTGGGATACACAACAAAGACATTTTTACAAATGAAAGATTCTAACAACGAGAGTGGAATTTGCCATTAAACTCATAATGAATTTCTCCACAGTTTAAGAAGCCAAATGGCTAAGTGATAACATCACATCCATCTGGCAAACAAGCAAGGTCCTGCTTTCCCTATGTGTCAGAGAATTTGTCATTGCTTATCCAAAGAGAAACTTTTCATTCAGTTATAGTTCAAGTTGCTGAACTCATTCATAGCCTCCACATCCCTACAACTGTAACCATTTTGTTACAGTGAGTCCATTAGGCATGACTGAAAACAGGTTGACTACTATCCACAGAAGTATTCATCTTGTTCACTTGATTATTAAAGTCCTCTTCTGCTGAGGTCACTTTTTGGTGAGCCGTTACATGGAACAAAAATATATTTATATCCTTCACCCATATGGAGAGATCTATCTGTATGTCTTGTCCACATACATACTGGTCACTAAGTTTCTAGCCATGTTCCTTCCAAGTCCTTGGCCATCCAGTTAGACTATTGTCTAGAATATATATATATAAAATATCACACATCTGACCATTTTTTCTTCCAAGCAAAATACAAAACTGAGTACACTGTCCAAAGTACTGAACACTGTGATGATTACCCTTGACCACTACCCTTCAAGAATGTTCTGGAAAGGAGCTGTAGTGCTAACTTGGTGTACAGAAAGCACTGCTGATTTGACATTAGGATCCCATCTGTGAGCAAAACTAGCAATAGCAATGTGAGGCACTTTTATGTGGACTTTTCACTCAGGAAATGGATAGCATGAAGATAAATGAGGAAGAAAATGATAGCTACCACTCTGGGCTACATAAGCTAAGTGACTTCTTTAAGAGAATAGGGGTATATCTCAGCCTTACCTGGAAAAACTGTGAGGTTGTTAGACTCTGTGAGCAGGTGTGAATGACAGAGTGACATTATGATTCTTTGTGATCCTGTGACTGCTATCCATACCCACAGGGTGATGAAAGCTGGAGAAACCCAGATCGTAACTGATTTGGATCCACTCCATCTTTGATTTGCTTATCAATCTATTCTATTTTTTCCTGTGGGATTATAGTTTTCTAGAATGTAATTTTAGGGCTGGGGATTTAGTTCAGTGGTGTAAGCACCTGCCTGGCAAGCATGAGGTCATGAGTTTGATCCCCAGTACCAAAAAAAAAAAGAATGCACTTTTAATGGATGATCAACTGTATGAATGGAATATGAATAAGTCTCCTGAAGTTTATTATTGTAGCTTTTGTTTTTCATCATTATAAACCATTTTCTGATAAGTCTTGTTGAAAAAAGAACTGTCACATTCCCAATCATTTCTATGAGATATTCTTATTAGGAGAATGTTTTTAGAATTAAAGAGTAATTTAAAAAAAACTCAAAAATTTTGCTACATGTTGCTAAACTATTATCTCTATTGATTATTCTATATATCCTTCTCTTAAAATTGACTTCCTATTTTTGTAGGCTATCAGATAGATTAAAATGTACATTTTAAGAATAAATGATCGCTATATTGAACTGGCTTGGAAATTCTGGATCACGAAATTGGAATTAAGATTCAAATGAAATACAAAGAGTTTTGCCAACTATAAATATCACTGATTAATCAATCTGGTTCATAGTATAGTTAAAGGATGAATTGTATGAAAGACAAATGCATCACAAAGAATGGATTCCCATGCTACCTATGGAAAACAATGCACTGTATCAGATGCGATGGTATATATTATAGTTCTTGAAAAATACAATACGCTCAATTCAGACATTGTCATTATTTTAGTATGATCGTTTGGGCTCATGCTCTTTAGATAAATAATGCAAAATTCTATTGGGATCAAGGTATTGATTATCCATTTGACATTATGAAGAATTCTTGGTTTCAGGTAGTGGGATGCTAATTCTCAGAAAGCTGAGAAGGCACATGTTACCAGAGAGTAGATAATACTGGGACAAAGTAGTATGGAGAGCCACATAAAGTAGGAAAGCATTTAAAGGTACAGTGTTGGAAATGCCATGGGGGTATACACAGTTCTTGGACAATTTATCATCTTTGGAACAGCAAGCACTCAGGGGACTTTAATAGGCTATATTAATATAAGTAATAGAACATGTTAATCTAGTCACTCATGTCGAGATATTCTACTTTTCAGCCTCCTGTCACATGACAAACTGGACTATGCTTTAACTTACTAACGCTGAAAAAACTCTTTCTACAAGTTCCATTTAAAACATAAATTATTTGAGAAATAAAAACCCAGCATCTCAATTCATTGGAACATACCTGAATAAAGTCTTATTATTTGTAGATGATATGGGATTTAACTTTTGGTGGGAAAAGAAATCATGAGGGCACTGTGGCAAATATTTGGCTGTAAAGAATCTCTTTGCCTTCAATACATTATTACATATTTCTTCTTTTAATTTTTTTTTCAATTTTTATTTTTCATTAGTACATGTTTGCAGTACATTTCATACAAATGGGCCAAGTGGGATATGGCCATATATTTGTGGATTTGGATAATGAAATATAAATGAAACTGACCTATATTAAAAGACTTTGTCATGAATCACATAAAGTGACCATGGAAACATATAAGATGGAGACTCCAATAGGATGGGCCACTGGGAAAATGTAATGGGCAGAGTCCCTTCCAATCTACATGTATAGAACTTGCAGTGTAAGAAATCAATTTGTATTGTCTTCAGTCTTTGATATCCTGGCACAGTGTGTTATTATGGAAGAATTTATGTCATAGTGACCATTATAATTAAGAAAGAATTAATGAAAATACTAGCTTACAAGTTGATGTAATCTGTCATCCCAGCACTTTGAGTAGCTAAATCAGGATCTTAAGTTTGACCCCAGCCTAGGGCAACTTAGCAAGACCCTGGTTCAAAATAAAAAGCAAAAATTGCTGGAGATGCAGCTTAGAACAAAAGGCCTGGCTTCAAACAAAACACTAACTGACTTACAAAGTCACAGCCTGGGTAATCTGTATGTTTGGTCTAATTTCCTATATACCTATAGCTAGCTATGGTAACATGCGGTCACAACCTGTGTTTAGATACCTTAACATTAAGTGAAGAAACATAAATGCTTTTAGTTATTTTGAATGTATTGAGGCACAAAATGAATTAACAAAGTTTTGGACAATTGTTCAAATCTTACAAAATTAGGTGCATCAAATTCAGCTTTGTAACACCTATGCAGAGGCAAAGAGAAAAACAAAATTCCATAGAGAATAGTACATGGAAACTTCAACCATATCATTTAAGTTCTATTATTTTATTTTAAATCTGAACCACATAATGTCAAAATGTTAAAGTTTTATATATGTGGGTTGTAAATATTTGAGTGATTATTGTTTTCTATGATATGAAGTGTACTTGAGAACACTCAAAATACATTGTTAATATGTTATTAGTATTATTATTATTTTGCTTCTTCCATTTCTTTTTTATTTAAAGAAAAAAATGAAACAGAAAAAGAGTAGAAATAATACAAAATTTCAAAAACAAAAACAAAAACCAGTAAGAAATCACTAGTTGACAATTACATATTTTCCTCCTAGAAGTAGTTGTTCAAGTTACAAAAGTAAAGCCTACAAAGTAGACTCTTTAAACAGTGAGACTGCAATCAGCTCTGTTCATCTATCCAACAAAAACTTAGTAATATGGTCATCAATCCTACACACTCAAACATACATGCAGTTATACCCTTTAGAATACTTTCTTTTCCTCTCTCTTTTTTTACAATAACTATAATCAATTCTCGTAAACTGTTTAGAAGTTCTGCACATGTATAAGTCTCTACATGTATACCTAGCCTTTCTGTATTAGAGGGAAAAACAAACCAAAACACATCAACAATACAAATTTCTAGAGAAACACGAAATGAGAAGGACATATAAAACCACAATACTAGCTTATCTATGGTAGTCACCATGATATTTCCTGTTATTTTCAATAAAATTGTCTATATCATCAGGCATAGTATAATTAATTAAACTTAGCAGTACATAGCACTATTAATAAAAACCAAACACTGGAAACATTTTAGGACTTCAAAGGTAGTTAATAATCAAACCAGAATGGGCATCCTATTGAATCTTGCCATCTTCAGAGTGGTTGTCTCTACTCTTAGACTTGATACCTTCAAGCATACCAGATTTGAATAAAATAAGTCAAGACAAAACAGTGGTATAGCCAATCTCCTCTGCCTCATCTCTGCTATGTTGTTTTTCTGTCATTGTTGTTTACTTTTCTCCTTCATTCCACTGTCTGCCCTTTCACTGAGGCCTTTCTGCCAATGTTCCTGGAATCCTGGTGACTTTCTTCTTTCTCTCTAGAATGTTCTTCAGTGTTTTTTGCAGGATTGGATTAATGGTCACAAATTCCCCCAGTTCCTCTTTGCTGTGGAAATATCTTATCTCTCCATTAATTTTGAGAGACAGTTTTGCAGGGTATATCAATCTGGGGTTGGAGGTTATTTTCTTTCAGGGCTTGGAATACTTCACTCCAAGCTCTTCTTCCCCATTGCAGTGCCTCCTCCTGCCAAGGGTCTCGAGTTTACCTTCCCCTCCTTTCAGGAGGGATGTGACCTCAGCTCGATCGTGAGTCGCCTGACTCTAAGACGCGGCCAGCACAGCTACCAGAGTGTGCCCAGCTCCAGCCCTCCATCCACACTTCTTCTTTATTTTATTTTCTTTCTTTTTCTTCAGTTTTTTCCTGGATCATGAGAATTCCTCTCCTTTCATCTGGTCTTTTCCTTGGTGTCAGACTCTAGCATCTGAGTTGTTTTTCTCAGAGAGGCTCTCTATTGTGCTACATATTAATCGGCCATCTTGGATCTCTCTGGACTCTGTTCTAATATGTTATTACTACATATTAATGTATTAAATATTGGGTTTCATTATGGTATTTTCATTCATACATTGAACATACTTTAATCCTGTCTATCCCCACTATTACCTTCCCTTCCCCTGACCTCACACCTCCTCCTGATTCCCTTAATCATGTTGAATAGTCACCCTTCTACTTTCATGTAGTCTTTTGCTAAAAGAAAGTTAACAATTATCAAAGGCAACAAAATATTTTATTATCATATGTAACTTAAGTCTACATCAAACAAAATGACTTTCACAAAGAGCATCAGGTAGTTGGGATTTATGTGGATTAAAATATGAAAATATTCTTTAAGATGTTACAGAAAGGCAGATTATATCAAGGAAAGTTCACATTACCTATATGCCTACAGCTACATACCTACAGCTATGGTAAAATGCGGTCAAAACATTGAACATTGAAAGAAAGGATTCCTTTACAGGTGTGAGTTCTCCACTAGAGAATTTTACCTCTTCAGTGTCACTATGATGATGATGTCTATATATGTGCAGTGAAAGAAATATCAAATTTGAATTACCATTAAGTTAAAAATCTCAACTAGAACATCTGTTGGCTATGCAGTCTTGAGCTATTCAATTAACTTGTATGTGTTTTAGTTTATACATTAGACATTTAAAAGTAAAGACAAATTTCAATTATTAAGATAAATATTATCCAACTAGTGTAAATACTACAGTTTTAGAATAGTGTACTGTACCAAATATGGTGAACTTCATGGTAGAATACCATTATTTTGGATTTTAAACATTTGAATTCTAGGTAACTTACACCTCGAGATGTGTGCAGAGTTGTTTCATTAAAATTTTGAGAAAAACAAATGTGCTATCCTTCTCACCTCGTCCCTTTCCTATCCAAACTCCATCCATCATATTTTGCCATTTTCTGAATTGCCATTGAGATTGTACATATTTTCTTCTTAGAGAAAACTTTGTCCCAGAGTCACACTAAGTCTTTATTATCTATGAAGGTACAGGTTGAGGAACAGTCCAGTAAGGAGAACAGGAGGAGGATTACATACAACGCTGAGGGGTAGAAGGTTTTTCAGGATCAGCTTCCCTTTCTTCCCTGGGAGTCTAACCACCTGATTTCCCTCAAATCCCATTTCCTTCTCTCCTGCTCCCTTACCTTCCAAGGCCAGATCCATTTTTTTATTCTCTATTCTCTTGTAATAATTTATTTTTTATTTTTAAGAGTCAGAACAATAAAAACAATGATACAAAATTTCCAAACAAGATAGCAAGAGAGTAATAATGGCTAATACATTGTGGGTTGCTACCTTCAAAGTAGTTGCTCATATTTCTTGTAATAATTTATTTAAACTTATGCCTTGATCTTAAAATATCCAACTTAGAGAAACACACTGCTTGAGAAATGAAGAGTCCTTACTCATAAGAACATCTAAAGACAAGAATAATGTTTCATTTAAAAAATTAACACAGGTATTCTGATGCTAAGAAAAATAGATATCTGAATATTGGTATTATCTAATTGCTAGCATGAGAAAATGCTAGTGAAAGTACTTTATAATTAGTATTTGTCATAATAAGTTAATGGACACAGATTTTTCATTGCTTTGTTTAAAACCTTACCCAGTAAAATCTCGATATATATTCCAAAATCATTTGGGCCCAGATATGTCACATACATGGGGGGATAAAACTATCCACATCTGCTCTTTCAGAGTGAAAACTTGACATTCTAGAGCAAAAGTGTGTGTCACATACATGTGTATGGCTGGTTAATTTTTTAGCAACCATCATGTAGGGGCTGTTATTTTTCAATTATATTTATGCTACGTTTGTTGGCAAGCACATTCAGAAACTTGCCTCACTGCTTTCTCAAAAGTACCCTTGAGGAAGTTGCATTTCTTTCCATTTCATGGATGAAGAAATTGGGATCCAAGAATTAAGCTAAGTTTACACAAATTCAAGTGGTCACAAATGACAAAGCCAAGACTCAGCCCAACAGTGCATAACATCAATGTATTTTCTTTTTCCACTCCATTATAATGATAGTGCTTTGTCTTTATGGGAAACCTGCAGAGTTTTAGAGAAATTAAAGGGGTCCAGGGATATAGTTCAGTGGCATGGCACCTGCCTTGGAAAGTGTTAGGTCATGAATTCAGTTTCTGATACCACGGGGGAAAGAAAGAAATTAAAGGGGATAAAGTTCTCCGTGCAATTTAAATGTAATAATGTCAACTGCAATTCAAGATTTAGAAATCAGGCAATTAATGCTGTTAAATCTAAGCACCTGAAATCAAAGAGATTTGGAAAGAAAGGGTAAGGGACATTCTTTGGACAACAAAGACACAGAAACAAGAGAAATACTAAAACTGTATTGTATCTAAAAGTGATGATGTGAAGTTTCTTAATGTCTGGCCCTAGAGAAGATCTCACAACCATTCAGTTCTTTCTCAGCTTCATGGTATTATTTATCTTCAGGCTTGTGATTTGTAACAATCACCTCGTAGGTTTAAACTGAGAAAATCGAATTGTCAAAAACAAGCAATAAACACTGCAAGTACGAGCAACTATCAAAATGATAAAACTGTCACAACTGAACCCATCAAGCCACTGTGGCATACATTATGTCCAAATTCCTGGCACTTAATATTGTCTAGCGAGGAAGCTGAGCTCCATTTAGAGTTTTGCTGTTAGCACAAACACAGTTGAAAAAGACTTGACTGTGTGTTATTCATGATTTTACAAAGAATACAAAAATTGTCTTGAGAGGAATCTGTTGGTATCTGGGAAGATCTGTCAAAAGAGATACCTAGCTTTAAGTACTTTGGAAAATACTTTGGGTACTGGCTGTGGAGCAACATGGGAAGACTCAACCACTTCACTGTCTTATTTTTCCAATATCTCAGTCACCAATTTGAGTGTATTTTTCCTCAGAGAAATCCTCCTGTAGAACCCCAAGTGAGAGGTGTGTAGCTGAGATGATAGGGAGAGAAAAGAAGAAAGGAAGAAAGTAGGAAGGGAGAGAAAGAAAGGAGGACACAGAGAAGGCAGAGAAAGGAAAAAGGAGAAAAAAGGACTAAAGATAAATCCCACAGAGAGGCTGCTTGTCTTTCTTGGTCATAACTTTTATTGTTCAACTAGCTTGTTCTGCGAGCCTTCATCCTGACCAAAAGTTACTATAACTGCATGCAAAACATGAGGATAAGGAAGTAAATGTTCCTGTGTTCACAGTCTGTGAATTTTTCTCTTTTTCCAACTCCGTCTGACTTATCTACTTCAATTTTGCTACTTTTTATTTTTAGTATAAACAGAAGAGTGAAAAGTAAAAAAAAAAAAAATATGGATCTGAAAGATTGTTGGAGACCACCTTGGAATTTTAGTAATTCTGAATGTTTTTTCTCAATCGTAATAACAAGTTATACTCTAGACCTTAAGATTATCGTCTTCTTGCCGCATGTGTGTCTGTTACTAAGTTTTCTGTTTAAGAAGCTTGCCCAGGACAGCAAGGTACAGCTAAAGGGAAACTGACACAAAAGCAACCTTTTTTGAAGCATCTGATGTCTCAGGACTTGGTTTCCTGAGCCACCTACCTTGGCCTTACACATTTCTCAATCCACCTTTCTCTCCTCCCGCCATCCATCCCCACTCTCTTTCAGCCCGTTCCCTCCAACATGCCCTCGTACAACCCACAGACTGTGTTCTCCCTTCAACGTCATCTCAGTCTCTCAGTTTGACACCATTACAAGAGTCCTTGGGGCAGCACCGCTCCTGACTTGATAATCACTGTAAGACCCTTTTCACTACATTTGCTTTGTCACACAGCTTCTCTGCCACTGCCTCACCTCTAAAACATCCCCAGATCCAAAGTCTGTGCTCACATTAAAGTCATCAAGAATATATGCATTATTGCTGTCCCCTGAGTAGCATGACTCTCTCATTCCCACCTTGAACCCCTCTCCCATGTTAACTATGACCTAACAGCTCTGGCTCTGCAAAGAGTCTAGTGACATCCAAGTTACAAAAGTATAGTCACTAACTTATGCAAAAAAGGCAAAATACATGAATAAAACATTTGGCCAAAAGGATAATTACTGAGTCCATTTTTGTTCAATAAATAAGTGCATTTATAACATTTTTAAATAGGCCAGAAACATTCCACTCTAAACACAGACAATGTTTCACAGTGGATCTATGTGGATGGAGGTAGTTCCATATCAATCTCAGTAACAGGATTTGGGCTTTAATGTCCCTAGATACAGGGCACGAGAACTTAGGTTGAAACTGAGATTCCTGGGTAAATGCAGGATTCCTTATTTCTAAGAACTTCTATATAAATCCACCTTCCGGCGCAGGAAGACTCCAAGGAAGGAGAACTCTGATTGACCTTGGAATCATGCAAGTTTGGCTTCTGAATCCAAGAGAAGCGTTACGTAAAATACCTCCAAAGTGATACTCTCAAAACCTGAGGCTCACTTGAATTCTGTAGAAGTAAGCTCTGCTAAAACCGAGTTTAACACACACACACACACACACACACACACACACACACACAGTCCACTGAGCTAGTGACAACCAATGTAACAAACACAAAGATCAAAATGCTATAAATTTATAACCAATAAAGGAGGGAAAGTGCTCAAAGTTTCAGATACTAAAACAGTGTAAAAGAATACAAAGATACATTTAATGTAATTAAAAACAGAAATAAAAGAAGCATAAAAATAAAATTATAAAGAATAGGCAAATTTTTAAAGACACATAGAACTGGAAGTTAAATAAGATGGGTGAAGACATAGATAAATAGAAAGAATGAGAAGATATAAGATATATTAAAATGCTGTAATAAAGATAACAGAAATTTGAAGAGATAAAAAGTCTTACAGAGTGGATGCGAAGGTATTCAAGATGTAAAGCAATTCACACTTAGAAATTTCAGAACCCTAGAGAGAGAGAGAGAGAGAGAGAGAGAGAGAGAGAGAGAGAACGAGAGATTAAAACCAACTGAAATCATCTATTGAGGATAGTGGTAATAAGAAAAAAGTTTTCACCAGAAACAATAAGGACCAAGAAAGAAAAATTCAGTAAGACTGTGAAAGTTATGAGGCTGAAAAATAAAACCCTCAATTTTGAATTCATTGCCAAGAGAAATCACTCTCCAGATTAATTATAATATAAAGGTGACTTCAGATAAATGTTAATAATATTTATGACTTATTGGATCTCACTTAAAAGAACTCCTAAGAGATCAACTTTAACAGAAAATTCAAAGAGGAGAGGAACAAAACAAGACTGCTCATTTGTGGGAAAATGGCTCTACTTTAAGGTCATAATGTTAATAAAATAAATCAAACTCTCAGGTTTAAATACTGCATGGTTTCTCACATGAGAAAATCAAAATATAAAGAAATTAAAGACCAATGGGATAGATAACAGGAAATGAGGGTTCAGATCTTTTGCAAAAGAGAAAAGGACCAAAAGATGGAGAGGAAAAAATAAGGAAAAATGAAGATGTGTTACACATATGTACCAAGTCCCTACTATGAACGCAATCGCTATGTACCGTAAACATACTAATAATAAAAACAAACAAAAAGAACAACTGATAAATATGGGCAAATCTAAAAAGCTCTGATTGGGGTCAGAGATATAGTTCAGTAGCACAGAACCTGCCTGGCAAGAGTGAGGTCATGAGTTTGATCCCCAGGACCAAAATAAATAAATGAATAAATAAATAAATAATAAAGAGCTCTAATTGCAAAATGGAGTGAAAATTTAAGGAAAATGTCAAAATCAAGAGTGACACACAAGATGCCAAAGAGGTCTCAGAACACATTTTGTTTGCCTGAAAGAGTGGCAAAGCTATTGATTAAAGCTGTATTTTTTTTAAGTCAAATACACATACTTAAAATTACTTAAAATGTAATTTTTCAAATGAATAAATGTCTAATTTATAATTTATAACCAATAAAGGAGGGAAATTCCATTAAAATAAATTAAATAATCTAACCTAACAAGAAAGGAATGGAAAAACTGTTCACATTTAATGGTGCATACTTGAAGTATCCTCTTTACAAGGCAAGGATGCTCTCTGTACAGTCTCTAATATTACACAGGAGCTATTAATCAGAGCAGCAAGACAAGAAAAAAATGATAGACATAATAATTGGAAATGAAGAAATAAATCCTTTCTTCCTTGAAGGCAATCTAATTGAAAAATTTTAAGAAATGTACAGATATACCTAACACTAAAAAATAGAGCTTTTACAAGTTCCCTTAAAAAAACCCTGATATATAGATTATTGATGTGGTTCTTATAAAGTAGCAACAAAAATTCAGAAGATGCAATTATATCTCTGCAACTCTTCACCTGGGTGTCAATCTGAGGGAGGTTTTTTATGCATGCCCAGAGAGGCAGAAATAAGGGCATTTTCAATAAAGATCATGAGTTAAAAATTATTAAGCAAATGAAGTGAATCAAATTGTCCTTCACTGGTGTACTTGCACAATAGCATAAAATACAATGATTATAATGAAAGCTACTAACCTGGATAATCTCAGAAACATAAATTGAATGAAAAGGCAAGATACAAAAGTGTTGCTTATATAAAATTTCCCTAAAGCATTGTTTATGAATATATGCATATATAAAAATACAAAAACATGCATGGAATCATGAAGGGTCAGAAAGTCTCTAACTTCACAAAAACAGTTATTTTATATACATAGTTATAAAATTCTTACATGTACCCTAGAATCATAGGATTCCTCAATACCCCTATTTTATTTCCTTGGAAAAAATATTTCAGTAAATATAGCAAAAATTTAGGCAGCTAAAGTAGATACAGAGACTTCTGTGTTATTATTTCCTGTGCTCAAATTCTTTTGTAATTAATAAAAAAAAAGATATTCAAAGACTGATTGACATTTTAGCCAAGATATTTTGAGACAAATTTTCTGATATCCCTTTTATAGCACATGGAACAACATAGGTTAATTAAATGCCATTTGAAGACTGTAATACATGACAACCATGAATGTTACTTTGAAGTTCAGCTCTCGTGTTTTCTGCCATGGTGATTTTCTGTTTTTCTTTCTCCTGCCTAGTTCTAAATGAAGTCACTGGCATATCTTAAACTTTCATACAAAGTAAGAGCAATAGTATAACAAGAGAAAGAATAAACCATATTCCCTTTTAGATTTATAGATTTATATTTATGTTTATGTCCAGGTGAATGATAGAAGGATTAATTTATCTCTCCAGGTGTTGCTCTGTTAGCCAAGCTCATCATTCACACATTAGAGAGCTGAAAACCTTTGGGGACCACATCTTCCGGTAATAAATTAAATCTCTTACTTTGAGGTTTGGTTTCTGTTGATTTTAAAAAAAAAACATTTAAAATAAACATTCTGCTGGGAGGATAACCATGATGACAAGTGACTCATTCCCAAATTTCCCCCAGCCTATTTGAAAATTTTATTTTTTTTATGACAAAAGAGAGGAAATATTTAAAAGGATAGTTTTATACTTTCCACCCTTTCTGCATAAATAGCATCAGAAGGACTTTGCTATGTCACAACTTCAACAAGCACAATAATAACTAGAATCCACAGAATGTATAATAGTAGTCACTGTGTTTAGAGTTGACTTTGACATTTGCAAGATAAAGGCAGTATATGTCTTCTGTTGGAAAATGGATTCTTTGTTTACCCTTTAATTGGTTTAACTTAGATTAAATCTCTATATATCTTGATTTATATTAACATCTCTGTCCCAATCTACTCTCCTATCTCTTCCTGATTCTGCAATAGAAACAAATATCACGAGAAAATCAATGTTCAGGTATAGTAACATTAAACTCCCAAGTGATGTCCATAAAGTGAAACCCAGAAACCAGCCAAACATATATATATATTTGACCCCAAATCAGAATGTTTAAGATATTCTGGTTACACTCAGTTATTTCAAAGAAAGATAACTTTAAATTTAAAAAATCAAAACAATTCATAGTCTGTGCATTAAAAAACACATGTACTGAAACTTCATTTTTGCTAATTTAAATAGTGGTTTAGCACGTGCATCTGTTTTCACACAGATAATAAAACAGATCAGCACCCGTGTTCTTCGCACACAAAGCCAAAGAAATGCCATAGAATAAGCTACAGAGGATCTCAGGATATAGAAACTCTCTAGACAGTTACTGGACGTGAAGCTCAGATACTTTACACTGTTGTTTTTTCTTAAGTACTGGTGTCTGAGCTACGTTATTCTCAGCCCACTTTTAATTTTTTATTTTGAGACAGGATCCTGCTAAGTTTTTAATTTGCTCAGATTGGGCTTGAATTTTCCAGCCCCTTGCCTCAGCTTCCCGAAGTGCTGGGATGACAGGAATGCATCCCCACCTGTCATGTTTTAAACCTGATCCATAGGATTTTTTAAAATAAAATCCCTTGGATACTTTTCTCCTCCAGAAGACAAAACAACTAACATCTTCAGTAGGATGTACAGTGAGGAAGAGTGCGGGAAATTGGGCTAAGAATGTGGTGGGGAAACTATTTGCTGACACACACTTAAAGCAACTCAACAAAATAATGCATGCTCACAAGAAATGACACAAACTTCTAGTATCTCATTACATAAAAGTTCCCAGTGGAAATACTCCATTCAAAGATTTTATTTTAATTTAGGCTCCAATGCAAAATACTATGAAGTACTGTAATGGATCAGTAAAATGGCTGCCTTACTGAATTTCTGAAGGAGAATACTGAATTTTAAAAAATAATCAGCATGATACATTTTCTTCCACAGTTAATATAGCCAATCATCATTAAAAATAAGTAAAACATAATAAAATTACTTTGTACACCAAAGATGAAGTTTAAAAACAATCTAACTTTTTTGCTTCCTATTTAAGAATCATCTGGTGTAGCACATTATGTACTATCAAAATTTCTTACTAATCACAAGACTACATAGTTTTATAAAATAATCTGAATTCTCACGTGAAATCTACTACTATTATTCCACCTTGGTCCAAAAAGTTTAAAAAAAAATACACGTACCTCAACAAATATGAAACATGGGATGATGGAATAACTTCGTCGAGTGTGGTTGCCCACAGCCATTTCTTAGACCATGTAACACGATTGCACCGTCTAGAACTTTCCAGGCTGAAATAGAAATAGAAATCGGTTGCATGGTGAGATAGCCACATGTTGAGAAGTCCCTTAGGTATTTTCATAAAAGTATCAGTTACCCTCTGGATAAACAGACTCTGCATAAACAATGCAAAATAATGATCTCTGGCTTAGTCAAAGCAGACTAATAACCATTGCAGTGAAAAGCAAATTATATATATATATATATATATATATATATATATATATATATATATATATATTGCTTTGAATAGTTTCAGTACCAGAATTGCCAGTAGGGAGGTCCCTTGGGCACAGAGGTATAACGAATAGAATTCTACTTTCCTAGAACTGCATGGAGCTTTAACTCAGTATACTGCTTTCAGGCCACAAAAAAGTGTCTGGTACGAAATATTTGGTATGAAATATTCATCCTGTATGGAACTCCCCTAACTTGTGCCTGATCCTTCCAGTTTATAAGCTGTCTGCCCACGCGTGCTTCCCTGTGCTCTGAATGAAGCAACATTCAGTCCAGGCACTCACCTCTGACCTCCTCCCGTCACCGTTACTCGGCCTCCCTTCACTGTGGAGCCATGAACTCCTTTGGGTGAATAGCTCGCCCCTCTGTCGCTCTGGGTGCCTTCTACCCAGGGCGGGTGAATCAGCCATGAGCAAAAACCGTAACACATGCTCTGAACTTCCCAGAATGGAAGGGTTTGGCAAAAGCAGGTTACTATTAAATATTTTATTAGAACGTCCCCTTTGAATTGAATGCATGTCTGTAATAGAAGACAAGTTAATTTATGTTCTTTTTAGTAACAACAATGAAAATTGTAGACTTTTATGAAACTTGGAAGATTAGAAGAACTTTTCCACAACACCTTTTGTGCTGTATTGAAAGCAGTGACGCAAATGGTTCATAGAGCTGCTCTGCATAGTCATTCACTATTTTTCACCTGTTTAGTTTCTGCGTCATTCCTACCAATAGTTCTCGTGGGCTGTCACATGGGATGCGTGACCTAGGGATTACTAGTCTAATTGAATGCCGGGTGCATTTTTAAACGTTGTGAGTTAATGTTAATGTCTTTTAAACATTTCCTACGATGAAACTTTAAACTACATTTTTTTCCTGTTTTTCATTCTATTTTTCTTTGTAATAGATTAATGGGCTTCATTTTTGCAGATTTATACATGCACATGACATATTTTGATCAATTGATATCTTCTGATAAATTTAGTGTTGCATTATATGCTTTATAAATCTGTACCAATCACAATATTTAAGTTATTTAAGTTTTAAGCAGCTTATTTTTTAATTAAAATTGGCTTTATCTATTATAAAATAATATACAGAATAAATTATTACCCTTCCATTTTGGCATTTAAGAACTAGTATTTTGTACATTAAGAAAGAAGTCTACATATATATATATGTTTTTACACATTGACTTAGTTTGATAATCATTTATTGTTTCTATTTTTCTCTTAAACCAAATATCTTTAGAATTAACTCATCAATACATACAGTTCAGGTAAATTTTGGTAGCATCAGTTAAACACAGTATAATAAATATGAAAAGAAAAATTTTTTAAAAAGTTAAGAAAACATTAGACATCTAGTACTTTATATGACTCTTCCAAACAATTAATAAGGATCATCAATATAACAATAAAGATAAGCTCTGATATATAATATACACCTAGTTCTATGTGTGTGTGTATGTGTGCGTGTGTGTGTGTGTGTGTGAGAGAGAGAGAGAGAGAGAGAGAGAGAGAGAGAGGAGAGACAGAGGGAGAGAGAACTAAAGTATATTTTCTATATCATTTAATTCACCTATTTCAGTATACAATTTAGTGATAGCAAAGTTACCAAGCTGTTCAACTATCCCTAAAACAATTTAGAACTGTTTTCTCATCCACTAAAGAACTATCATTGCTATTTATCTTTAGGCTTTACCATCACCTCCTTCATTACCCTCTAAGCCCACATAACTGTTAAAATATTTCTAACTACACAGAGTTAGCTTTCTTGGATTCTCAAATAAATGGACTCATCCAATATGTGGTCTTCTGAGTCTGCATTCTTTCATTTAAAGGAATGTATATGAGATTCTTACATGTAGTAGCACATATCAGTAATTTTTCTCTTATTATTGCCAAATAGTATTTTATTATATGACAACAATGTCTTTATTATCTGGTGAAAAATTAGAGTATTTTATATTTTGTCTTGTTACAATTTTAGGTTGGATTCAGTGTTAGAAATAATGATATTAATAACATGCATATGTAAGTCTCATGTGGGCATTAATTTTCATTTTTCACAAGTATATATCTATGAAAATTGCAAGATCATATGCCAAATTGTTTGTTTTATTTTATTTTATTTTATTTATTTTTTGGGGTAGCAGAGATTGAACTCATGACCTTGAACTTACCAGACAGATGCTTATGCCACTGAGCTAAATCCCCAGATATATGCCAAATTGTTTGTATTTTAATAAGCCCATCAAAGTATTTTTCATAGTATGCCTTTTAATATTTCTACCTGCAGTATATGAGTATTTCCACTTCTCATCCCAAATGATACTGTTAATGTATCTCTTCTTACTGTACATCTTATTTTGTATTTTTCTTATAAATAATAATGTTCAGCATATTTCCATGTGCTGATTAGATGTTTTCTACTTTCCCCTGAAAATTTTCTGTTAATATCTTTCATGATTGAAACTCATTTTAATATTTTTCCAAGTGCAAGAATTCTTTGTATATTCTAGATATGTCATTTATCACATATATACAATATATACAGTATATATATATTTGTAATTACTTTCAGTATTTTTTTGCCTTTTACTTTTCTTAGTGATGCATTTTATATATATATATGTGTATATATATATGAATGTATTTTGTATACATATATTATATATATATTATCTTTCTGGTATAATAATTGTTTACTTTGGTACCAAGGCCTTGCACTTGCCAGGCAGGTGTTTTGCCTCTGAGCTATATCCCTGACAATAACTTTTAATCAGAAATTTCTCTTATTAAAGTTTAACTTCAAATCTCATCAACTACAAACATTAATTACCCTATTATACTAACTTAGACTTTCAACAGCAACATAAAAATGTAGAAAATGTAAGCCAATGTCAAGATAAAATAAAACTAAGTATTAACAATTATGAGATAATATTAACAATTTAGCAAAATGGGTATGATGAATATGCAGTCAATTTATGCAAGAAATATGGAAAGTAGTGAACATATGAAAATATTCACAGTGTCTTTAGGTCAGGTTATGAAAACTAAAACAACAATGAAATATACTTCTAAAATTTGGCAAAAGTTAGTGTCTAATGACCTTGAAGGTTGGAAAGCAGTAGAAGGTCTTTACATGAGCGTCTTGTGGTCAAACCATTTTAAAGAGTGATTCAGCAGTAAGTAAGCAGTGAGTAAGGTTCTCATTCCCTTTACCACAAAAGAAAAACTCACCAATAAAAAAGTCCCATGTACTTCTATATGTTAAAAATGAACTATCTGAAAAATAAATTAAGAAATAAAAACCATTCAGAGTAGCATTAAAAAATGCATCACTTATGAATAAGTTCATTCAAGAGACGAAAGATCTATAATGAGGAAAACTGCAAAACATTGATGCAAAATATTGAAATATCAAAAAACGGAAAATGTATTCTATGTCCATGAACTGGAAGAATTAATATAGCTAAGATGTCCATATTATTCATTATGACTTACAGATTCAGTACAATCCATATCAATCCATATCAAAATTCTAATGGCAGATTTTTTTAGGAAATAGAAAAGGAACCTTCTTATGATGCCTGGTTGGGGAAGGAACTCTAGTTTGTGCTAGACCAGTGTAGATTTTAGGCTTCCCACTAGTCCTACACTGAAACCACAACAGCAGGGAAGGGAAATGATACCACTTTATTTGCCCTGTGGCCTCCACTGATGCGGTGAGTAGGTGTCCTTGTTATTGGGGTGAGTTGTGATTTTTTCCACCAGTCTTCCTCTGACTCCAGTCTAGTGAAGAGGTAGGAAGGGTCGCTCAGTATGGCCAGTTGGAGTAAAAATACTGACTGTCCACTTTATCTCCCACTTGGCATCTTCTGTTATGACCACAGCAGGAGTCTGAGAATTTACTTACAGCATGAAAAGGTGGAAGTCGTGGTGCTAAGTCCAGCATTGGTTGGCAGAAGTGGTGTTTGGTGAGGCCAAAGAGTTGTTACCTAAAAGTTTCCTGGTTTCTTATGCTTTTCCTTGCCCTTGGGCTAAAATAACACCAACAGAGTTCACTTGGAGATTTTAAAAAGTTTGTTCCTATTATGTTTGCAGTTGCTAGCTTTTCCAGTGTTTAACTTGAGATATATAAAGTGGAAAGAAAATCATAGGAACTCACTGTTCTGTTGTTTCTTGTGTTCTAAGTACTTGTCTGTCTGTCTGTCTGTCTGTCTGTCTGTCTGGCACAATACTAAAGCCACAATAACTGATAGTTACAGTCATTTTGAACTCTGAAAGAAAATCAAATACAGATAGCTTTACCCATTAGGTACTACAGGCCCAACTCTAAGGGTGGTGAGTAATTTGGGAGCACATATATATGGTGTATCCTAGTTTATAAAAATAAAATATTTTAGAAACATTTTAAATGTGCAAAGCCAAATAAATAATATGTAAGAAAATACCTACAAGAGTAAAACCTCTGGAAACTTTATTTACTCCTAAATTTAGTATTCATAATTTAATTTGTAAATAATTTATAGGTGATATTTTCCTTAATTTAAACAATTCCTTTCCAAACTAGAAATAATTAAAAATTAGTGATTCCAAAAAGAATCCAAAAGAAATATTAAAAATTTTTTAACTTATTTTGCCAAAAAATAAAAATTCACTATTGGATATAGATTCCTCTTTACAGGTTTGTTATCACAGAGAGAAGGGCCTCAAAAAGTGACCACTGAAAACAATTTAAAATAACCGTGGAGGGATTTTGCTTCCATCAAGGCAAAGTAACTGAAACTGAATTTCATGCCTGAAACAACTGAAAAATACAGACAAAAAGAAATGACATAATACTCTTCAAGATGTTCCACAGGAAGCGATTTAGGCTGCAATCCCTGGAAAGCTACACAAAGAAGAGTGAGCCCCGCGAGTGGCCCAGTTTATTGCCTGGAAAGACAGTCTGTGGGTTCCAGCCCAGAAACTGAACCCAGACAAATGTCCAGTGATCTCCTTGAGCCGAGTGGATAGAGTTGGTAAAAAGAGTGGGAAGTCAGGAGAACTGAAATCAAGCGTCAAGCTAGAATCCCAGAGTGAAGAGCTCAGCACAGAGAGAGCCCAGTGCAGAGGGCACAGGGGAGGTTTGGAGAGGGTCTTCAGTCAGCCTAAAACAGATCAGCGCTTGCAGGGCAGGAACCTACCCCAGGCCCAGAGAGAAGCCAATCAAGAGGATTAACAGACATACTCATCAGGCTTCACACAGGGCCAAGAACCCTGGCTCTCACCAGCCAAAAAACAAAACCTTCCAGTTCACCAAATACTGGGCAGGGTACATAGGCTTTACCAAGTAATAACTCCAGTAATTTTGTCTGTTACAGAATCCTGCATATTTACAGATTCCTTTTATTTTTTTGGAACACTTCTTAAAATACTACAATTAATCTTAGGGAATATGTTCTCCCAAAACATGGTATACATTTCCCTGTTTTTCCCCTGATGTAAACCCTCACTTGACACATGCAATACACAAACACGAGTACATGTGACAGCACCACCCAAACCCCAGGTCATGGCAAAGGCATCTCTGATTTGATTTTTGCATTTAGTACGGTGAAGCTTCCTAGAAAATTCTCAAAATTAGATTGATTGGATATTAAAATGAGATTAGGGCCAGATAAGGGAGCAGAAGAGCCTATTTCCATAGGAGGCGAAATCTTAATTTCAATTGAAGGAAACTAGAATAATAAAAGGGGAAGTCACAAAGTTAAAGAAATACTTCATGAGAGTTACTTTTCATTTTATTCTTCAGCACTCATGATGAGTCATAATCCCTGAAGGTACTCATCCTTAACGTATTTTAAATAGGCATTAACTTCCTGGGTGGTACTGAGTTACTCCTTCCTTTCTATTCAGCATATATTTCCAACCAAGATCACAGTCTGCACTTAATTTCCCAAAGCTGGAAAAACCTATCATTGTTTTAAAGCAACAAAGACATTAAGGGACAGGAACAAATCAAATGGGATTGTAGGTGAATGCAAAATAGATTTCATCAATAGAAGGTGTGGGCTTTGGGAACAGCTATGTAGGCTTTTAAAAGAAATGCTTTACTCTGTTCAATTTTAGAGCTGCTTTTCAAAGCTTGTCAAAGATGACAATGTGCAGACCCACACACTACAAAAGAGTGGCACTGGCACTTTTTCTTTTCTCCAATCTCTTCCCTTCAGCATCTCCCAGATCTACGGTCCAATTTTCGAAAAAGTTCAAATTATGACAAAAAAAATACAAAGAAATATAAAACTCATAACTGGATCAAATCTTCACAAAATACCCAGTCTTGGGTCTCTGAGAGGTTGTCTGGGCTCCAATTATTCTTAAGAGAATTTTCAGATCAACAGATAGATCCAGGTACCTTAGAGCTCCCCTAGTACATAGACCAGGTCCAGTTTTTTCCCTTATTGCTAAAGCCCAAGGCATCTTTCTCCTGTTTCCTCACTCTCTCTCCATATCTGGATCACTGCTTGGACTTTAGGGAATCACTAGTGCCCAGCTGTCCTGTTTGGCCGTTGGAGTCTTTAAACTTAGCACATATCTGGTACAGGATTCCATCCTATTACTAGCTGGACAGTCTGCAAGGCAGTCACTGCTCCCAGAGGGGCCCTCCTGCTAGACCTCATAACTAACTGGGCCTCCCAAAGAGGAACGCTGCCTGGCTAATTATCTGAGCTCCTTGAACTCTGACTGTCAGTCCTCTGCCATCCTCTGCACCATTCCCTGTGTCACATTCACCCTGAGCCTTTTTACAGTCCAGTCACTCACTCAGTTTCTGCAGTATGAAAAGCTCTTTCTCATCTTGAGCCTTCTGAATCCATTCCCACCGCCAAAAACACTCCTCCCTCCTCCACATTTGGCTAGTAAATATCTGCCCATTCTTCAATTAAATGACATTTTCAGTGGGAGGATTTCACTGCCTTGACAGAATGGTTTAGTCTTATTATATGTTTCATCATATTACTTCAACATTATTTATTATGTGATTGTTTCAGATATGTTTCTTTTCCAGATTGACTGTTTTGTCCCACGAGGCCAGACTCACATTTGTCTTGTTTAGCACAATTACCGCAGCCCTTTATTCAGAACCTAGCAAAGATCAGGTATGCAATGACTGCTAACACGAACAATCTGGTTCAGCTACTCAGCTCCACTGTATTGTCCCACATTTGCCCTGAATCAGTTCTTTAGGTCTTGGGTCAATTCTTTCTTGCATGAACTCAACAATAGAGCCTGCTATGGGTCTTAGGTCATCCTTGTGTATCTGCTCAAAATAGTTCAGACTGACTATAATTTAGAACAAAACAAAATGTGAAAAATAAAGTATTTGGAGGTCATCAAAGTCAAAATGTAATCCAGGATACATTTTAAAATATGAAATGGGAAGAAGCCTTATTCTGTTGAATTCTACTTCTGACTCTTTTTGATACACAAAAAATTACTTCAGATTACTGCTTTAAAGAGCATATGCCTTGACTAAGTGTTGTAAAAAGAATATTTTTAAAAAGTCTAAGTCACTAAAAATAAACCATCCCTGTAAGAAGAGTCTTTTCAGAACAATACTGAACACAAAAATGATGCCAATCATAAAATCCAGCAGGTGACCTGAAACAGTTTGGAATAAAGCAGAGAGCATGGCAATGCCAACATCTCTGACGAGAAGGGAAACCCTCGATCACTTTATGGTCTACCATCAGGAGAAATACGAAACAGGAAAATACAAGTCTCAGACAAGCAAGGTGTCACTCTAATTTCTCCTTTAAACTGTTGATATTATTTACCTGTGTCTTTCCGCTAGGAAAAAAAAATGGCTGCAGGAAGTAGAAGGGCACAAAGAAGTTTTAGTAAATATAAATTAGTGAGCTAATGTTTTCTTCAATAAAATCAAAGACTAGAAGGAAATGAGATTTTGATGTGCTATTAAACTGGAGCTTTGAAGCACTGGAGCCAGAAGCAAAAGCCCACAAATGTCAACATGAGGACACACACAAATGCACACACCCACACACTCCCCAAAGGGCTGAGACACTGGGAAAAATTGTACTTAAAGTCTCAGCAGAAAACAGGCAAAGAATATGTTGTCATAGCTCTCAGTTGAAAAGTAATGTGTTTCTTAAGTACATTCTTTTGCATCTTGCTCTGGTTATAAAATTTCAAATGCAAAAAAGTAACTATAATTATCAATAACAAGATATATAGTTATACCCCTGTCATGTTCATTGGTCCATATTGAAAGACCGACTATATGAAGGCAAATTATTTTATCATGGTCAGTCACACTGTTTCAGTGAAGATGTCCATTGATGAGGTTTAACACGAATTTTGTCATTCTAAAATGGGCCGTATCATAGAAAGGCTCCAGCATATCTTGCATCATTACTAAATTGTTCTGCTGTACAACTTTTATCTTTCACTATTCTGAAGACAAGCATTGAGAAGTTTCTATGATACCCAGTGGAGTTAGGGAGACTCATTAGAAGATGCTATCATTTAGCTGAGAAGCGATTATAGCTATACAAAAGCTACCTTTAATTCCATTTTTGTACACTTGAGACACGCATGGAGAAGAGGTACATAGGAGCTCCTGTTTGATTCTGAGCCTCTCTGAAGCAGCCTGGAAGGGACATTTGTTATTTGTTAAAGTTATAGGAACTATAGCGCCATTCAGAACACTTGCCACTGATTCTTCTCCATTGCCCTTTGAATTCTGTTCTAGTTTTAATCTCTAGGGGCAGAGTAATTCCTAATGATCCAAGAGAGAGGGGTTGTTAACTGAGCAGAGAGAAAAGAAGCAAAAGATGACATCCAGGGTAAGAAATTTCAGAAAGAAATTGCTAGAAAAGAGACAAGGTGTCCCCAAGGACTAGAATTTTGAAGAAGCTGCACAGGAGCATCCTTAGGATCTTAGTGGTTCCAGGATGTTAGACAGCCTTATGCTCTGGCCTGCAGGGATGTATGTCACAAGATGTGGTAAGCAGTGGGGAGGCTATGATACTGCTGTTCTGCCAAGCAAAGCTGCATTTTCCAATTTAAGGCTAAGCTGCCCAGAAGCCACGGTTTGTTTTTCAGGAGGGAGACAGGAAGAGAAACCTGCCTCTGTGTGTGTGTGTGTGTGTGTGTGTGTGTGTGTTTAGTAAGACAGAGATACTTAGCTGTGACATCCTCAGAAATCACTGCCAGGGACCTCTGTGCCCTCATGACAGGGTAATTAATTAGCTCTGTTAGACCCTGTTGGGATCTCACAAAAGACAGGAAAAAGTAGTGAAAGGGATGCCTCTCACCATGACAGGTTTCTCAGAGGGATTCAGACAAGACTGGAGTAAGTCATGGTTTGCCCCCAATCAGGGAATCAGGGGAGCATTTCTTGTATCCTGTAACAACCAACCTTAGAATTTTAAATGAGTATATTATTGATGTTACTATTGCAAGCTAGGCTTTCTAAAAGGGTATGGTTTTATAGTTTTAAGTTTTATATTTATCACTGTACTATTTCTTTGAGTTAATGTCTATATACCATTATTTTTTAATATTACAACCTGTTTCTTTATCTAGCAGTCTTGATCTTTCTTACCCACATCTACTCTCTTTTTTCTGTTATTTATCATTGCATGTACTACAGAATTTATTCATTAGGTATATTTTACATCTTTCTCCAATTACCAGAATGTGGATTTTGTAATTTCTTGCCTATTTTGTCATCAGTTGTATCCCATGTATATTGAAAAGATGATATTAAATAATAATAAGCAAATTGCAAAAAAAAAAAAACTGTCTCGCTAAGGTCTCTAATGGAATATTTAACATTGGAAAACTTCCCTTAAGTAACTCATCTTGAAATACATAATAATTGAGGAGAGGAATGAAATATATTCCTGTCAAATTGAATCACATGTGGTTATTTCCTAAAATGGGAGGTGTGACAGTTAAGCTTAATTGCCAATTTGATAAGCTTGGATTTTGCCTAGTAGATTAGTAAACCACACTCATTCCTGGAAGGCTCAAGACATGCCCTTGGGCTCTATATTTGATCCCTCACCACTTCCCCATTGGCACTGTTAGCCTGTCTGCTTCTCAACCACCATGAACTAAGAACTAAGAAGATCCACTATGCCCTTTACCATTTCTGCTTGTGAATCACCTGAGATCTTGAGCCAAATGAAATTCTCCTTTTAGTGGTAGGTATCTGGTATTATGTATTAACAATGGGACAGCTGAAATTTGGTACTGAGGAATTTGGGTCATTGCTGCTGCTGTGACTACAGGTGATCATGTGATTCAAAACTTTTGGAACTGGCTTTGCAGATGTATTTTGAAAAGTTTGAAGAATTTAGCTAAAGAAGTCCTAGTATGCTATGTGCAACACATTATATGTGACTTCAGTCAGAATTCACAGACTAAAATACCATCAGAAAGTGGACAGTAAAGTCCAGTTCATGAAGTTAAGTTGTCAACAAGGACTTGATTGATAACTGGACAAGAGGTCACTGTGTTACACTGTGTCAAAAACTGTCTACATTTTACTCACCTCCTTAACTTTCAAGGAAACTAAGATTAAGAGCAGTAGACTGATCTGCTGGAAGAAATCTCAAGGTAGCCTAATGTTCAGATTGTGATATGGGTACTTCTGCTGTTTGATTTATTTTTGTAAGACAGACATATAATAAGAATTGGCAAAAACAAAAAAAAGGTAAAGCAAAATCACTTGGAAAATTTAAATGTTGGTCCAAAATGTTGGTATGCATAAAATTGAGGTCAAATGAGGTATAGTTGCTGACTAGATACATCCCATTAAAAAGAAACCAAGCATGCTCGCTTTGGCAGCACATATACTAAAAGAAACCAAGTACTTTCTACAGAGACAAGGGTGCCTTTAGGGTAAGACCCCACCCATCAGAGGTTCAAGAGCACAAAAGTATCAACTTTTCATTTGAGAAAACAGTCCCTGGTAGCTCTACTCAGGAAGCAACTCTGAGGGATTTGGTTCACAGGATTCATTTCACTGAGATCAGCTACCCAGGCACTCAGAAACCACTAACACCATGCCCCAGCCGGGCCTGGCCACTGCTTCAACTGATTGTACAACTTGGTGTCATGCAGTTTTACTGAGATGCATAATACAAGACTTTTGGCATCAGGAAGGCCATTTCAAATAAGGCCAGGCAGGGTACCCCTGAAAGGGGAATATATGAAGTTGTGGAAATGAAATTGCAGTGGAAATGCCAGGAAGTCAGAGATGCCAGGAATATGGACCACCTGCTGCGGAAAACTGCAGGTTTTGAGCAGAGCCAGACAAAGTAAGAGTCTATATAGGCCACAAGCAGAAAAAATGTAAGATTGAGGCTCTCAAACCTCTGGAACTTGGGTCTTATTAACCCATTTCCAGATACTAAGCATGGCATGACAGGACTTATGTTTGCCCTGCTCTGATTTTTTTTCTATCCTCCTATCCCTCCCTTTCAAAATGGGAAAGTTTATCCTTTTCCATTAAATTTTGAATTATGGAACTCATTTACTAGTTTAAAAGAGGATCACAGGTTAAAGTTCACCTTGAGCATCAAAAGAAACTTTGACTTGAGTTGTTGAAACTTTTGGAAAGTAACAATTTTTAGTTCTTAACAAGAAAGTTGCACCATTTTAGGCAACATTATTATTTTTTTGTCTACGTGGAGAGTAAGTATGGTCTAAACAGATGTGTATGGGTGTCAACTTGAAGAGATGCAAAACTTGACTGGTGAGCTTAGTTGTCAACTTGGTCAGCTTGTAAGTTTCCTAGTGAGTTAGCAAAACATGCTAACATATCTGAGCAGGTCATGAAGGCATAATCTTGTGATCAATATCCAGTCTTTCATTTCTTCTTCTCTGGCAACATTTCCCTGCTCTGCTTCTTGGCTACCCTGTACTAACGAACTTCTTTCCACCACACTCTTCTGCCACAGCCTTTTTCCTTGGAATCAGCTGAATGTGGACTGAATCCCCTGAAACTGTAAGCCAAAACAAACCTGTCCTTTAAAATGTGGGCACTGGGTATTGTATCGCAAAGCTAACTAAAGAAAGCATAGAGAGGTGGCTAAAACACGTATAGCATAATTAATAGGATATGAAATGGACTGGAGGTAGAGACAGGTAGACGAGTTGACTGAGACAGGGTATACCAAAAAGTTTAAAATTAAATCTAAGAAAAATAATAATTTATTGAAAAGTTTTAAAGCAGAAGGCTTCAATGATTTGATTCAGGCAGCAAGAGTCACTTTAGAAAAGTAGAACACAAATGAATATGGTGAACTAGACAACTGAGTTTTCTTGTGATCATATAGGCAAGAGAAGACAGTGGCTTGGGTAAGGTAATGGAGATTGGTGAGTGAGGCAAATAAATAATTAAAAAAGCAAATAGTTAAGATTTGACAATTGATTATAATGGGAATGATCAGAGATGACCAAATATTTTTTACTGATTTAAGTCTTTCAAAACACAGATCTATTCTGTCTCCAGTAGTGGTGAACAGGTGATAAACAGCTGTTTTTCTTTCTCTTTCTCATTAAACCACTTGCAGCTTTCTCCTTCATTTTGATTCTAGTAATTTCCTTTCAGCCTTCATCTGATCCAGAGAATCGGGTACAGCATAGAATAGACTAAGCCTGAGAATCACTTCACAATCTCCCCTTTTCAAATACCATGATTTAAAAAAAATAATACAAGATTGTATATTTATGTCCCAAATGAGTTGGAATCTATGTGTATATGCTCTTTCTTGTTCTTATTTTGTCTTTGTCTTTTCACATACCATGTATCCTTTAGGCACAGTCCAATTTCTGTCTCTGCCATAAAGTCATCTAAGATGAGTTAAACTCAGTCATTCACAACACCTGTGATTTGATGCACCAAAAATTTATAAACTCTCACTCTCTGAGCCATGTTAATTTGTATTTAATTATGCTCTTTATTATGTCATCAGTGGCAGAGTGAGCAAAGGCAGTTCTTTAACCTTGTTCAGTCCATGCTTTGGCTTTTATTCTCTCATTTTGTTTTTGTAGTCATAAAGTTCTTATTTAACTTTCTGCAGGTATAATTTGTATCCCGATTATACAAGAGTAATCTGACTTCTCAATTCTTTATATCTCTTATTGCATGTAACTCAGAATCTTAAACTGTGGCTAAATTAATAGAACATGCTGAATATTTATGGTTGTTCCAAAAATATCTATGGAAGAAGTTACTAAAAGTTTGCTTTTAGCATCAAATTCCTTTCCTCTCACTTCATGGACCTCTGCAGTAAAGACTGATGACCTTACTGATTTGTCATATCTGAAAAAGAACCTATGATTAATCTATAGTCAATTGTGAATATTTGTATTGGAATGAAAAGCATGAAGTCAAAACAACTAGAAACTCCATTTTGGATCAATAGTTTTACCTGCTTGTCCTAGTTACTTTTCTTGTTGCTAAAACAAAATACCTGATACTCAAAGCTAAAGAGGGAAAGGTTTATTCAGCTCATGTTTGTAGAAGTTTCAATGATAAGCTAGTTCCAAGGCAAGGTGGCATATTGTATTGTAGAGAAGCAACAGTTTATGGCAGCAGAAAACAGCAAAAGCAACAAGAGAGAGCAAAGACAAGCCTTAGATTGTATGCAGACCACCCACCCTAGGAGGAGTGTACCAATCACACCTTTAATCCCAGCATTAGACCATGACTCAGTCGTAAACTCTAGATTTAGCCACCTCTGAAAAGTATGCCTCTCATGACTGCATGAGGCTTTTGGAGGACATCTAGACACAAACCATAACATTGTTTCTCTTTGGAAAACTAAAAAAAGAAGAAAAAAACAATATTTTTCACTTCCTCTTTTCTTTTTAATTTTTAATGGAAATACTTGTAAAGGTTTCAAAAGACAAGGATTATAAGAATGAAGGAAACAAATTTGTATACTGCTTCTTTATTATACATGAATATGTAAATTAGCACCCAAAGGTAGGTATTTTCTGACTGACCATGCTGATATTTTTAATTAACATTGGGATAAAGTTCACACCTATTTCAGTATTTCTACAATATCTTCCTTTTGTCTGGGTACTTTGATAGCCTACGACGAAACCTGGGCAGATTTACCCAGAGAATGTATTTCACCTTCATGTCGCAGATTCCTCAAGAATGGCAGAATTTCCTCCCTAGCTCAGCATCAATCCCATGACATCTACAGGATCATTTACCTTTTTTAGATGAACTTGTGCACTGGTTTTAGAGTCTGACAAGTGTGGTTCTGAACCTGGGCAACAACTAGAGTCAAGGAAACTGGATTAAGACCCCATGACTTGATGTGTTCCTAATTCTCTGTATTAACAGAGGTCAATCACAGATATGAGTAGATGGCAGATATTCCATAACCTTGTATTGAATGAAAGCTCCTTACACTTGGCACTTGTAGTTCAGTGTTCTGCTTTTATCTTTGAATATCCAGACCTCACTAACTAGAAAGAAGCTACTATCCAATTCTGCTAAATAAGAAGGAACTGTTTTTTGAGAACATTAGCAATACTTTTTAAACATTATTCAAGCAGATAAAAAATATTATTAGTTACTTAGCTTTGGCTATTCCCAGGGCACCTAATTTGTTACATCTACATTCAGAGAAGCTTCAGATTTGAGTATGAGTTAGTTAATTTCACATTTTCTCACAGAGAAACCACAAAGTAGTCAAGGAGGCAGCATATGCAGGTTACATATCAGTTGGTGGAGCTTTATGAGAAGGAAATTCATTTGTGAGATTGGAGGAGAAATCTGGATAATGGGATAAGGAGCATGATGAACCAATCAGCAGGAAAACTTTTAAAAGCAATTGAGAGTTCTGCCTGAAGCCCTTAATTAACTACATTCTCCAGCATACAGAGCAAACCCATCAGGGCAGCCAGGAAAATAAAAACCCAACATGTAGAATTCATTAATGGGTCAATGCCAGCAAAGTGGTAGGTCAAGCTCTGGAGATTTTTAAAGTCCCAGAAAACAAAAACCAAAAGGCTGGAGTCAGAATGTTCTCAGACTTAATAAGTAACTAATGAGTGCATTCCGTGATTCAGTAATCATGCTCACAAACCTCAATGGCTTTGAAAAGAGGCAAGAGAAGGCTGCAGAAATGCATGGATATCAGCTGGCACATGACATGGCACAAGATTCACAGATTCTTCTCTAAGTAAATAAAACCAACACAAAATCATTTGCTTTGCCCTTAAGAAGCCAGATACTTTTGTGACTGCTTAGCAGAAGAGCCCAAATTGTTTCTAACAAAGGTATTTACTTAGGGCCTTTGTACTGACACAACCATGGTGCAATCCAAAATCTTACATCAATTTTATGGTAGGACAAAGATAACGCAGAATATGTTCCTGCTGTGTGAGGACAGGAAAAATCAATGTCAGTCTTTCTTTAATAGTACAGACACATCTGATTGAAAGATAAAAATTGCAATCTACAGAACGATTGCAGGACACTCAGTACCACATCATATAACATGCTAGCATTCATCTTTGTACTTTAAGGAAGATATTATTTTATTTTCATTTTGTAGTCATGGATACTGAGGCTCAGAGAGGTTAAGTAACTTGCCTCAGGTAGCTACACGGCTAATAATAACAAAGCTACAATATTATCTAGATCTATTGGGCTTCAAAGACAGTGGGTTTTGTTATCCTACCACACTAGTTTTTCATCCTTTATAGCATTTATCTAGGGTATTCAAACTATCAATATTTTGAGAGAAGAAAATACTGACATATTTACCCTGCATGGTTACTATGGATCAAATACTTAAAACAGCGGAGTCTCAGTGAAGTAAGAATTCATGTCATCTAATCCAAGAACAAAACATAGGCTGAAAGTTTCAGAAAGGACCAATGTTTAAAAGGTAATAATTTTTCAGAGGCAAATAGTCTTAGGATCTGAGAATGTTCCTATATAAGACAATATTTTCTCCTTGCTTGAATAAATAGCTTATATTTTGAATACCTCCTGGGAACCAGGCAGAGCTAAGCTGGCTAAGATTGCCGTAAGGAATTCCTATGACAATCTTACAAGGCAGGCATCGTTATCGACAAATCCATTTATAACAAACTCATCTATAAATAAGAAAACTGAGATTTAGAGTGGATATATAAACAAGAAGGTACAAATCCAATTCATTAATGTGGTCTGTAAGGTAAAAGAGGCACACAGTAGAGGAAAATGAAGTAAAGTTGGTAAATTCCTATTATTCTCTGCTTTGACACCAGTGAAGAGTTTTCCTGCCTATTCTCGTCTGTAAAGGGGTGTCCAATCATTCTGTTCTTTCTTCAGCCTAGTGTATGTCCAAGCTGTTCCTCTTTGGTTTCTTAGAGCCCGAATGTCTTGGAACAAGTGAAGTGATATTATATATTATGAGTATTGAAACTGTATTTGAACACCTGGAGTGAAAAATTCTTACAGCTTGTTCCACTTTTGAGCTCTGATGATCAGAAAATCATACTTGTATTCAGCTGCAATTCATTTAGGAACCTCCTACTTGTGTCTCTTGTAGGTCAAGGGCAAAAATCCATGCTGATGAAATGACATTACCAAAAGCAGAGGTTTAATGCTAGTCATTGAAGCATAAGTGATCTTGAAGAAAATTGAGAGATATTCTTTTTCAAGGGCAGACTTAATAGCTGAAAGATTGTAATGTTTTATAACCAGTCAACCATACAGGTACAGACAATTTGTCACACTAGAGTGGTTAAATTTTTTTAAATATTTCAATGTATAAGAGGTTGGAATGACCAAGAAAGTTAATAACTTTAGTTTTTAATCACACTTGCATTTAACTTAAAATTATTCCCAATATTATGATTTTTGTATAAATACTTATGGAATTCTAATAAATAATTAGATTATAATCCTTAATCCAGGAATTTGTCCAATTCACTACTCTCCACCATAATGTGAATTTTCTGCTGATCTTTGACCCATGTTAAACAACTAATTGTTTTAACAGATTTAAAGGCATGTTTTTAAATTATCACATGTGTTATGCATAATACATCATAGAATCTGTAATCTTTATTTTTGGACAAAATTTTTAAGACTCAAATTTCATGTCAAAATGCATATCCCATATGAAAACTTTCATTTTTATCAAAGAGTAATACAGTACCAAATGCCCAAAAAGGAAAGACAGCACAAAGCACAAATAGACATTTGATACCATCAGCCAGGCAAAGATTCACATAGGTGTCTTTAAGTGGCTCCCATTACAACCAGCGAAGTGGAGAGTACCACGCATTTTTACTGTGAAAGAAACTATGGATAGAAAGGCCAGCTGACCTTTTCAGCATCACATAGCAAACATGGTTCTCAAATCAGATAAAGCCACTCTTCTAATGAGAGGAAGAGTAATTTACAACTACCCAGAAGAGAACAGAACCACTTTCCTCTTTTCTGTCCATTTCTAGCAGGCTCAGTCTCTCCCCAGGTATGTACTTCAGGAACTCAAATGAGCAACAAAAGTCTTTCCCTTATACTTAGCTGAGGTCCGGTGAAGCCCTCTCTCCTGATGGGAGGAAAGGAATTACCCACCATCACAGTCCGTTATTTATACATTTAGCTGCTGACACCCCTCTGCCTAGGAGCCTGCCTGCATGGTAGCCTTAGGGTGCCTGGGGTTCTCAGAGCCGGAGCAGATTGTTCACAAGACTCACGTTAGGTGTTTTTTTTTTAGGAACTGCTTTGCTCCAGCCCTGCCATGTGTGATCAATTTCCAACTTGAGCTGCTCCTCACAGAGAAGATTCTAGACTGAATGTGTTGGCTATGTATCATGTTGAAGGTCTTAGCCATTAAACTAACATGCTTGGAGCTACCACATTGTTCTCGGTCTGCTCGATTCTAGCACCATCGTGTCCCAAGGAGTAAAATAATTTTTTGTGAAAGGATCTTTAACTACAACCTTAACAATCCAACTCTAAAGGTCTCAGTTCCTGAAAAATGAGATGGGAAGGTTAAACTGTCAGGGTGTGGCTTGAAAAACAATGGTTGCTTGTTTCACCCAGCTCAGTTCCTATCAGTGCTCTCTTTCTCACAGTTGTATTTCTCGCGCGGTTCCATTGGGTTTGCTTGTGGAAGTGACCCCTTTATCATTTTCTGTCTCCTAGGTTTCTGTTGTTTTGCACTACCCTTGTGACTCACCACCTCATCCCATTTGTCTCTCATTTGGTCTTTCTTTTCTGTCTCATGACATATTATTTCTTCATAAAAAACCTTAAAAATACATAAAGTAATATATGAACTGAGTTTTAAAAGTTTAAATAAAACTAAAATAAATAAAACACCAATAACAGTCTCTTATTCCACTTCTGCTTCCACTCCTCAGAAGCAATCACATTGAAACATTTTGGTTCCCTTGGTACTTAGTGATGAAATCTGTAATTTAATGGCATAATTAGCATCATTCTACAGATAAGGGTTAGAAAGTAGCTAGATTATAGAAAGCTTGGCTATCATACATGAGGTCCTGAGTTCAAGCCCCACCACAAGAATAAAGCAAAGGAAAAATAATTTAACCTAATCCAAAGCTCAGAGAAGAAAGTCCGAAGGAAACCATGTTTCCACAGCTCAAATTACCAAACAAATCTTCCAAATAAAGATAATTCAAAATATAATGAGCTTTCAGCCAATTCCTACATTTAAACCTTTTAATAAGAGAGGCCAAGTACAAATTATACATTCTGAGTGTATTTTTGTACTTTAATTGAATTTATAAATACCGACTAATGCATTGATGAGTTTGAATTTCTGAGTATGCACATAAATTTGTCTTTTCACAATAAAATTCCACTTTCAGTTATCCTTGCAAGATCAATTAAGAGAAATCAAGATCTACTTCTCTTGAAAATAAAACAGACATCATCAAGATTATATCACTGATTATACATGTAAGGTGGGAGAAAAGTTTTTATATTGTAGATTCCTTTTTAGGTACATTTTTTACTCTTAAAATGGACCATATATGACCAAGAAGTGAACTAACTAGGCTAAATTTAGCTTATACAAACTTGCTACACGAAAAGTAACAAAGAGCCACTGATTCCTTCCTTCTGTCCAGTCAGCTGAACAAGAATAAATCTTCCAAAGTGTTGAAGTTTGCTGACACCTAGCCCATGCCCTTTGAGCCTTACCGCTTCGATTGACTTGACCCAACTTCTACCTGGGCAGCACCTGTTACATCTCTCTATCCGGAGCTATGTTTGCGGGAAGCAGAGGATGTGTGCTTGGTCATCTACAATATAAGCTGGAACCGCGTGGAACTAGAACTATAACAGCAGCTTTCAAACAGTGTCTGATGGTGGAAAAAATAAAGCAAAAACTCTAAGTGCCCCAGTTTGCTCACACCTTGGATAAGAAAACTCTAATTCTTTTGTACTGTTTCAGATTTTCTCTAGGACATTAAATGCCACACATTCGATTTCATACTTTGTTGGCGGTCTTCTCTGTCTCACTGTTCCACTCCACTATTGATATTTCTTGCTCTTCCCAAAGAAACTTACACTTGTTTCATTGTCTCCCAGCATATCTTTATTTGTTTAGTTTAGATCCAAACTAAACAAAGGTCAACTCCTTTACTAAATTCTGGTCCTATAATCTCCCACCCCACTCTCACTTCCACTCAGCTCCTCTCTTTTTATGAGCCAATATCTCTCGTTCTATGAAGAAACCTTCTGACATCTCTTTTTAGCTATCTTCCTCATTCACATCCCATTTTTTTTCTTTCAGTCCATAGAATGCTCTACACAAGTGTTGTGATAAAAATATAGCTAATGTTTAAACAAAAATTGTGAAATTTATTATAGGAAAAGACAAATTGTCATTAATTCCCCTCAAAAGAACCCCCTTCCACTCTTTGAACACATTTACCCCATTGTTCTTAAACACTTTCTGCTTCTAGAAGCAGTTCTGAAGTCTTCTTTGATGTGTTTTCATGGTTTCCTAGATATCTTGAATCACTTCAAACACTTTATGGCCATCTCTGTCAAATATAAACATCACAGTGTGTCCTTGGCCACCTTATTCACCAGATCTATGATTTCTGATTTTTCTCTAAAGTCAAAATGACCATAAATGTTAATCATTTTGAATCAATTTAGAACATCAAGGCAGCTATTCCACAACACAGCACTAACACAAGAGGACTTTCAGAACTGTGTCAGAAAATGGTAAAAATGATGGGGTAATTGTGACGTGGGAAAATATTTGGAGAAGTACAAAAAGCAATGTGTCTTTCACTGTAATACATTTTTTAAAAATTTAAAAGTTCACCATATTTTCTGTTCAAATTACCTATGTTCTGATCAAATAATCATTTCCCTGTCTTTACCAGTTGCAATCTGTATTCTTTACTCAACTCTCTATTGAAGCTCTTTTTACTAAATGTCAACAATTAACCTTCTTAATGCCAAGTCCATAACGCTTTTCTGACCCTAGTTTACTAGATTTCGCTTGTATATCCCTCAAAGGACTGATATCTAGAACATATAAAGAATTTTTAAAAATGCAACCTCCAAATTCAAAGACCCAATCCAGAAAAAGGTATCTGAGATGAATACACACTTCTGAGATAAAGAAATACAAATGGCAAATAAGTATTTGAAAAAACGTTTAACATCATTGGTCATTCAAGAAATGCAAATTAAAACAACAATGAGATTCGATTTCACTCCAGAAAGAATGGCTATCATCAAGAGATCAACCAATAGCAAATGCTGGCAGGGCTGCGGGGGGAAAAAAGAAACCCTTCTCCACTGTTGGTGAAAGTGTAAACTAGTACAACCATTGTGGAAATCAGTGTGGAGATTCCTCAAAAAACTAGGGTAGGAGTATTTTCCCCTTCTGAGTATTTTCCCAGAAAAATTAAAAAGTATCACAGCAATATATGTGTACCCAGGTTTATAGCAGGACAATTTGTTATAACTAAATTTTGGAAACAACCTAAATGCCTATCAACTGGAGAATGGATAAAAAAGATGTGGTATTTTTATACAATGGAGTATTACTCAGCTATAAATAAGGACAAACTAGAGGTTTTTAAAGGTAAATGGATGCAATTTGAGACCATACTCATAAGTTAAGTAAAACAGACTCTTAAGTGTAAATATCATGTTGTCTCCCTGGTGTAAAAAAACTAGAGTAAATATGACCTAAAATATACCACAGATATGGTGAAGGTGAAATGGAAACTGTTCAAAAAGAAAGAACAACTAGGAAAGGAGAAAGGAGAAAAGAAAGAAGGGAAAAGACTATATATATGATAAATAACTATACTACTAATCTCAGTTCATCAAAAAGATGTGAAATTCTATATCATCATTTTTATTCTTTTTTCATTTTAAAAGAAAAATTTTTAAAAACCATTTTCATTTACTTTGATTTTTATGACAACATTCTCTTGATTTTGCTCTTACATTTCTGATTGTTTCTTTGCAGCCTGCTTGTTGGAATCTATTCTTCTATAGACTCCATAAACAGTGATGTTTCCCTGGGTTATCTTTTCTGACATCTTTTTTTCTTAGGTAATTTCATGTATCACCATTGTTTTAACCATCACAATACTCTAAAAACAATCAAATAACTATATTCAGGATTGATGACTTCTGAGTTTAGACTCACAGACCAACCATCCTCACAAACCTCAAATATACTCCCCCCTTCCCACCTGCACTATCACAAAAGAAACAAGAAGTACAAAACACGTTCCATACTTGAATCATGTATTTCAAATCTGTCACTATAGGAGCTCCTTAGAATTCCACATTAGCTGCCTAACATGGTTTGATAACTTTCTATTTGGGTCCATTAAGTCCAGGCCTCATAACCACCAATCCATCCTCAATTTTGCTACTAATTGTTCCTTGCGTAGTAGTAGAGACTATGTCAATGTCAGGCTCATTGGTACATAAACCATGACGTTTAACCTTCCTTACATGTCTTATGGGGCCTTTCTGATTTCGTCCTGCCTGTTACAGTTCTCTGTGAACACTCAGCAGTGACTCTTCTCAGCTTTTGAATTCCAGCCACTGCATCCCATCTGGAAAGCCGATCTAACTCCTTTTCTGTGCATTGACATCCTATTCTTTAAAACCTCCTTGGAGTCTTCCCTTTCCGTGTTTCCCCCGCTTGCCAGGCAGAATTACTATGTCTTTGATTCTACTTCTGTTCCTTTTCTGTTATGTTGTTATCATGTGCACCGTATCAAGCTTTGTTTGATGGCTTTTGCAGCTAGATGGCAATCCCTCTATTCACCATCGACTCAGGGCCTTCTATCAAATGTGAGTAGTAACATATGGCCTCCTACTTTGAGACATTTTTTGTTCTGTTCAGTTACCCGCTATGTTTTAAATCCCCATCTTCTAGATTATATGCTACATGAGGACACACATTTTCTTCACTGCTGTCACCCCATTACTGATGGACATTCCATGTGCCAGAGGAAAGATTCCCTAAACATCTGTTGACTAATTACCTAACTCCTTAGATTTTATTAATCTCTTTACACTAGAGTTTGATAGTATTGGCCCATAGTAGGCATCAATAAATGTTGAAAATAAGTTACCTTACCTATATGACACGAAAAACAAATTAAATGTTTTTGAGTAAGAATTTCATTTCATTTGCAATTTTTTACATTTTGGTCTTCTAATAATTGTTTTTATAAATATCATCAAACCAAGAAGCTCAAAAGTGAGTTAGTCTAAGAGTAACTAGAATGGCAAAAAGGTCACTTTTGAATGATTTATAGTAAATTCTGTTAGCTTTACAGTGAGATAGATTCTGAAGCCATGTTTGAGCTCAGTGCAAAGTGTACAGTGATGAATCAGCGCTGATTTATGAACTCAGCGAGAAGGAAGCAGCTACAGAAGTGCTACATTGCTGCCAGCCCTTTGTGAACCAGAAGAATGAGGGTTCTGTAACAAGTAACACTGCACTCAGAGGGCCAGAAACCCCTCTAATTAGCTCATTATTTATTAGGATGTTGCTCTGCTAGTCAGTCTAGACTGTAGATTACTTTAAAGCATCAAGTCTTTGCCTCTCATTTCTGCAATAACTGATACTTTATTCTCTTAAAAAGCACTATCATATTGTCCTTTGAAATTAAGAACAAATATGCGAAGCCAAATAAGTAAAAAAGGCCTTTAGGTATGCCAGCGAGTAAGTCTCTTAGGATGACTGAGATTTATATAAATTCTGTTCTATGGTAAGTGTTCCTACCTTATGTTTAAATATTGCCTTACATTTTAAAAGTTGTTTCTCCTCCTGAAAAGGGTTCCAAGGAATTATATGACTGAATCATAATGGTAAGAAATAGCTCCTACTTTGGTGTTATTAGCCTGTAGAATATTTTCTATTAGCCACACAGGGCTTTTTCATCTGATTTGACCTTTGGAAATATTGCCACATGGATTTTGCATAGAAATGCAAAGGTGTTTCAATTTTTTTTCTCTTCTCTCAAATATCACATTTTAAAATGATTCTTAGGGGGAAAATCCTTTGCAAATGACAGTGCTGCCCCCAACTAAGCAGAACAGCAGACCAATAGTGCAAAAAATGAAGGCCAGTGAGAGCAACACCCGCTGCTTGGGTCCCAAGCAGAGCGCTGGCTGCAGCGACACGAGTGCCAATTCTGACTGAGATGGCACTTTGTTTGAGGCAGTGAAATCTGAGGGAACAGACCCTGGAAAATAAAAAAAACAAAAAAGACAAAAATCAGTAATACCCGGACAGATCATCAGGGAATGGGTCTGCCAAAGCATAGCGGCTCTTGCCATGGTTCATAACATAACTGCTGATTTCAGAGACCATCAGAAGCAAACAGCGTGACAGGAGGATGAAAGACCGCAGTCTCCAGACTATGATGCTGAGAGGTCTTGCAAAATCTGTACCAGTTTTGGAACCATCAACTAAGCTCAGATGCCTAACAGTAAAATTTAAGAGCGCTTAACATAATATGAAAGACAGGATTCCGAAAGCAAATGTCATAGACACAAAAACATCACAATTAACAACAGTAAACAATCCGCAACAATTGATTTCAAATATATACTATAAGTCTGTAGACTGTAACAAAATAGTAAATTGTCAGAGTTCAAGAAAAGAAACAGAAAAGAGGAGTAAACACATCATAAATGAAAGCTCCACTGAAAGCACAGAAATAAACACAAAGGAAAGTAGTGAAGCTTAAAGAAATACACAAGAGAAAAAGAAGTTAGCATGATTATAAAGAGGGTAAGTGCAGAAGATAAAGGGAGTTGACATAAGTGAAATTGATACTGGTAAAGGGGAATAGATAAAAAATAATGGAATGCAATATTCAAAGATACAAAAGGGAAAATAATCCTGCAATAAAGATTTGAAACTGAACATACAAAAGACATACTTTTCCTTGAGAAAGTTTGAGAAGGCAAAAATGGAGTGGTGAACTCTAAAAACAATGCATTTTACAAATATCTATTTATAAAAACGTGAAAAATAAAGTTATAATGATCAATGACTTTCTAGCAATTTTAATATGAACTATTATGAAACAAAATAGCAAAATTCTAAATAGAATAAAATGTGTACCCAGAATCTCATAACTAGCTAAAATATTCTCATTTTCTAGCTGCCCTTCATGTGTGCTATGGAGGGGACTCACTATAAGAAAGGCGAGGCTACCATGGATCCCAGAATTTTTGTAAGTAGATATCTATAAGTGAAAGGACTGTGAGGCTTTCTAGATTTCTGGAATTCTCAGATAATCCCAGAAGGCATATGAAACGTACTGATACTAAAATCAGGGATTTGTAGGTTAAGCCCTGAAGAAATTTTCACTTGCCTATTTGCACATTCATTCAACAGATATTTGCAACTTCATTATAGTCTATTGACTAGACTTTATTCACTTGATTTTGAATATATGTTAGTTAATTCCTTTATCGCAATCTCTGATAAGAGTGTTTTCCAAGTATCTCAGAAGTATGGGGGGAAAGGAAAAACATAACATGTTTGTTAATTTGTTACAATTATGTGAAGCATATTGGTGAAAGAATACATAATATCATATTAGTATTACTGAATTATTTCTAGTACATATTTTAAAATGTAGAGGTCCTTTATATAGTTTTCAATAAAATGTGATGCGAATTTAGTGGAGGATTAGCTTACCCCATTAAAAACATACTCAGAACACTTATATTTTTCTACAATAGGTCAAAATCACCTAACATAAAATTATTTCATAATAAAGAGTTGAAATCTATAAAAAAGAATTTAGTCATGGGAGATAATCACTTCAGACAGCAGGATGGGTAGGAGCGCTAGGAAATGTTGGTAGTAATTGGTATTTCCATTGCAGGTAGATTTGTACATTTGGTGGTAAAGGGTGAATGCTTTTTAAACAGGGATAACTGTGGTAATCAAGGCACGAAATAAGTTCTGGATATTTTCTGGAATAGAGATTTGGGTAGGTGTCTTAGTCCATTTTGAATTACTGTGACAAAATATCACAGGCTGGGTGCTTTATAAAGAAGAAAAAAGTTTATTTAGCTTGCAATTTTAGATCCCAATAATATGGTGTTGGCTTTTACACAACTATAGTGAGGGCCTTAGGACAGATCGTCCCATGGATTCCTCACCCAAGAGTGGTGATGAGAAGAGCTTATGTGTGTCTAGTTAGGGGTGCGGTTAGGGGCTTGCCTCTCTGCTTGGAGTGGACCAAGTGGAATGCAGGGTGCCTGGATCCCTCACCTTGTCATAGCTGGGTAATGTCTTCCACCTCTCTCAGGAACCTACCTGTCTGGGACCTTCATATCGTAAATACCCCTGTGCTCCTGATCTCCTCCTGGTCACAAGACAAGGTTTGGAAGAGTCTCCCCAAAGAAGGGATGGGGACTTCAATTTGCTGTCCCTTCAGAACACAAAGTAGGTTCCTGACTCCTGTGTCCTGCCTATTCTATCTCCCAACACTTAAGTGTTTCTGTTGTTATATTTAGGTTTTGATCCATTTCAATTTAAGTTTAGTGCATGGTGATAGACATGGGTCTGCTTTTAGTCTTTGGCATGTGGAGAGCCAGTTTCGCCAGCACCATTTGTGAAAGAAGCTGTCTTTCTTTCAGTGAAGGTGTTTGGCTTCTCTGCCAAAATTAAGGTAGCTGAGTGTGTTTGGATTTATATCAGCATCTTCTATTCTAGTTCACTGATCTTTGAGTCTTTTTTTGTCAGCACCATGCTGTTTTTATCACAGTAGCTTTGGGGTATAACTTCAAATCAGGATTGTGATGGTCCCTACTTTGCCCCTGTTGCCTATAATTGCTTTTGCTATTCTAGGTCTCTTCTAGTTTGATATGAATTTTAAGATTGTTTTCTTTAGTTCTGCAATAAATCTCACTGGTATTTTGATTGGGATTCCATTAAATCTGTATAACAGTTTTGCAAGTATAAGGATTTTCACTATTTTGGCTCTGGCAATCCAAGAACAGGGGCTATCTTTCCATTTTCTGCTATTCTCTTCAATCTCCTCTTTCAGAGTGCTGTAGTTTTCAATGTATCAGCTTTTCACTTCCTTAATGAGATTTATTACTAAGTATTTCATTTTTTCTTGATGCTATTGTGAAAGGTGTTTCCCTAATTTCTCTCTTCATGAGTGTGTACAGAAAATCTATTGATTTTTGAGTGTTGACTTTGTATACCACTGTGTTGGAAGATTTGGTTATTAACTCTAGGAGTTTTTTGGTGGAGTTTTTCATGTCTTCTATGCAGAGAATCATGTCATCAGCAAGCAATGATAATTTAACTTTTTCTCCTCCTATCCATATTCCTTCTGTTTTTTCCTCTGGGCCTAGACACTTTTTATTAAGCAACATAAATTAGATACAGACATCTCTTTTACAATTCCTAATGCTCTGTGAAGTGAGAACAAAGCTTGAAGTTGCAACATATCAGTAACTGAGCAGAGCGTCTCGGTCACATGCAGATGTCACGTGTTTCTGGAAGGATTTTCAGTTTTTTGGAGACAAAATCCTTTCCTCAAATCCCAGCCTAAGGGTTTTTTGTCACTGGGAGCCCAGACAACACCCTCTGTCCTGGTTGGGAGCAGAGAAGGAGATCAGACAGAGAGAGAGAGAGAGAGAGAGAGAGAGAGAACTTCGCTACTTGTTCGTTGGGTCCTTTCTGGGTAGTAACGCCACTCATTTCTTCTCTTCTCTTGCGTGGAACCTGTTTGTTCAGCCAGTGCATTCAACTAAACTTTCTATGATACTTTTCTAAATTTCCATGTAGTATTAAAGAAAGACAGGACATAGAACAACTGATTTTGAAACACTTTCCCTCTCTGCATAGCTAACAGATCTTTTCTCTTAAATTGGACTGACTGGTGGGGTCTCCTGGGAAACACCCCATAATATCCTGTGCAGTGAGGCTTAATAGCAGTTTATTTTTTACCAGATATTTTTACCACTTCTTTATTCAAGACTTCTCTGAAGCCCTTCTGCAAATATGATAAGAATCCACCTACCTACCTTACCAATCATTTATTCAATAAACATGTATTGAGCATCTGCTGTGTGTTCACTGGGAGTGCAGAGATAAATGAATTGTAGTTACTCAAGGAAAAAAGTTAGAAAAATTATACTGTACTGTGAGAAATTCCAAAAGAACTCAGAGGAGGAAGTAATTTGTTTTACCCAAATGATGAGATGATATAAAGATTCCCAAAAGAGATTCTATCTAGTCAAGAACTTTTTTCTTTGTTTTGTCTTAATTTGATATCAAGAAGGACAAGAAACACATATATTTACTGTCCACAACATGTTTTGAAATGTGTATATATCATGAAATGGTTAAATCAAGCTAATTAACACATGCATTGCTTCACATACTGTTTGTGGTAAGAGCCCTCAAAATCTACTTTTATAACCCTATTCCCTTCCCTTGAGTTTGTTTTTTCTCCACTAGTACTTGATCCTCTTCCTGGTTAGATATCCCTCATTTAATGACCTACCTGTTTAATGACCGTTTGGACTTGACACTCCGGCACTCTGTTCAGACTTACTGACCAGGGCTGGATTTAAACCATTTAAAGCATGTACATCTTGCTTGTAAATTCTCAATATCTTTTCTTTATACAGTACATCTTGTTTATATAGTACTGCAATTTTTGCTGATCATGCTGTACAGTGCAATACTATAGTTTTGAGGCCAGGGACTTAACTCAGCAGTGTAAGCTCCTGCCTGGCAAGCACAAGGTCATGAGTCCAATCCTCAGTACCAAAAAACAAAAAACTGTACTTTTATGTTCTGCAATACACTCTAGCACTCCGTGTTAGTTACGGATTACAAAGTCATCAGGCTGGAGTTTCCTTTGACATTTCTTTGTTCTGAATATTGTAATGTACATACTATATACTGTCCCTCCGCTAGCAACCCCTTCATTTAATAACCTGGTTGCAGGTACAGAATCCAGTCGTTAAACAAAAATTTTCTTATTCAATATTTGTCCCAGCTGCCACTGCACCTCACTACAGTATGAACTTCTGGAGGACAGAGACTCTACCCATACAATTCCTCACTGAATTCTTCACGGGGAAAAAGTACTAAGCAAAACCTTAAGGACAGAAAATGAAAAGAAGGAGATATATTTAAGTGCTCAAGTCTAAGGATAGCCTGAGAAGGACTTTAGGACTATTTCTGGGTTTGTATCTGGAAGAATGTCCTTAAACGGAGATGTGGAAGAACTCGCTGAGCCAGGGAAAGCATACTTAGAGAAGCCACTCTGACCAGTCAGCATTTGGGGACAGAGATAGGGTAGAGTGACAGGGAAAGTTTCCAGTAGGAGTTCTTCTCGTCCCTGGGGAGGGAACCAACCCTATCAAGCCAAGTCCAAACCTAAGCATGTGGAGTCCAGCCATACATAAGACCAAGTCCAGCCTCAGAAGATCACACACAGCTAACCTAACTACTACGGTCAGGAGCAACCCAAATTTTCTGTTCTAACCTTTCTTAACCATTGACACAGTGATCATTTATTCAAACTACATGACTAGAGAGAAGCAGTATATTATAACGACTAACAGGGCAAAGTTTACAGCCAGAATGACCAAGTTTGAATCCTGTCACCTACCATTCATTATCGGCAGTGAGACTCAGCTCAGTGTTAGTAGCTTAACCTTATGGTGCTTCTGTGAACTTATATGGCAGATAAACCCTAATGAGACATGTCTGAGTAAAGAACCCTCATCATCCCTAAAACTGAATGGCTAAATAACATGACACATAGCCAACTCAATCACAGCCTAGAATCTTCTCTGTGGGGAGCAGCTCAAGTTGGAAATTGATCACACATGCAGGGCCGGAGCAAAGCAGTTCCTAAAACAAAAACACCTAACGTGAGTCTTGTGAACAATCTGCTCCGGCTCTGAGAACCCCAGGCACCCTAAGGCTACCATGCAGGCAGGCTCCTAGGCAGAGGGGTGTCAGCGGCTAAACGTATGAATAACTGACTGTGATGGTGGGTAATTCCTTTCCTCCCATCAGGAGAGAGGGCTCCACCGGACCTCAGCTTTTTATATTCTGACTCTTCTCTTTAGTTTCCCATCCTTCCCCCCAGGAACTTCCAGAGCTGCACTGGAAGTGGTATTTTCTTCTTCCATAGGAAACTCCTCAGGTTCTCCTAGAAGGAACATTTTACCTCACAATGTCCAACAGAATGCAGAGTCCTTTGTACTTAGTCACTAGTGCTTATTTTTTATTCAAGAACTTCTTACCAAGTCTGATATTCCTACACAGGGGTAAGTTATATAGACGTGCTATATTTCTCACCAGACAGTAGCTTCCATATTCCCTCCCTTTTCTCATAGGATTCCTGCCAAGTATTCTCATCACAACACCTCTAAGCAGAGAGTGCTACTACTGACAGAACTTGAGATCACTGTCTCATGAGACACACTCTCCACCTCTCTTTCCCATGTGCCTTTGATACCATTGCTTCTTAATTTAGTTCTCATCCTAGCACCACACCGTTCTTCCTTTCCAGCTATGCATAACATATCCACGTCAAGTTGTAGGAGGTCAGTATGTCACACTACACATTCTGTTAAAACAATAGTCGCTATAACAAAGTGGCCAAATTATAATGTACATAATTGATTACTATCTTCTCATCCTCTGTCTCCCACATTATATCTAAGGCTATAACAACTTTGTTGGCTCCTGTTTTTCTAAATTAGGTGATGGTGTATTATTAAAACTTCATCATATTATGCTTTCTAAAGGAGTTCATCCAGCTTGCTACCACAGTAGCAGTAGAGTAGAGTAACAGAAGAAGTTTCCAGTAGGAGTTCTGGTCCCTGAGGAGGGAACCAACCCTATCAAGCCAAGTCCGAACCTAAGCATGATCAGGAGATATTTAAGCGGGGGAACAACCTTGAGAACAGATGCTATTCTATTAATACATAAAGCATTCTTTCCTGCCTTTTAACCACTTGACAATGCCTATAACTATATCAAGACTATTACACGTCTATTTCCACCCTAATCTTGTTTTCTGCTTCTCTAAAAACGTCCATTCCTCAATAGTAATTTTGATGTGAACATATAAAGTCTTTCTTTTTTAGGTGACAAGAATCAGGCAGAGAAAAGGGTGGGTGGCAGTAACACCTGTCTGCCTCTTTTGCATTCAGATTCTCATCTGAGGAGACTGTAACTTCATGAGCTCAGACTCACTAATTCTACCAATAGCAATGAAAGGGCGGATCTCTCCCATTGAGTCAGCTTTGGGCTAGATTCCAGGCCTTCAGCTTTATCTTGGACCCGTGTCTGTTTTCAACTTTTCGTTCACAGTGTTCCTTCCAGGGAGACTATCCACATAAAGGAGGGGACCACGTGAAAACCCTCCACACTTTCCAGTTCATTTTGCTGAGAACCTGAAAAAGCACTAGGAACTAAGTTTATAAATACCCTCAAAATGGCCATTATGTGGCCAACAATAGGTAAAGTTACTTACACTTCCATGCCTACCGAAGTTAACACAATGATGCCACTCCCAACTAAGTGCAACCTACTGACTCCTCCCTCTTTCCGTCACCTTTGCATCACATTTGCCCATCTCCTCGTCACACTGCCAACCCCAAAGAACAAAGCAACTCCCCTCCACGGAGCTCTCGCAGCCCCAGCCCCTCTGCTGGCTGCGTCACACCTGTTGGGCCCATTACTGCTTCTCATGTGGGATTATCACCCAAAATGACAGAGGATGGATGGCTGGCTAATGCTAAAGACGATCACTCTTCACCCAACATGACAAAAACAAGAAGAGCCAGAACTAGGAGATATTTCTGTTTCCAAGTTCACGTAGGCTGTTTCTGTATGGGGGGTGCAGTAAGGTGAAGCTGACTTAGGAGTTCTGGCCACTTCTTGGTCCCTGGCTGGTCCATTGTTGGCTCTTCACATCAAGGGGAGAGTGGGTCTTGTAATTATTTTATCATTAGAGCCATTGTAACTATTTATGCAATGTTTTCTTTTCCTAAGCGTTTAAATTTTTTAAAATGTTAATGTAATAGAGATATTTACAATAAAATATAAAAAACCACTTTCCTTGTTTTTATGAAAACATAAAAAAAAATTTCATAACAAAATAAAAGAATAACAATAATTAATATACTGTTTTTTACAATCTTCAAAGAATGACTAAAATGTTACTTTAAGTACAAACCACAGACAAAAAAAAAACCTGTCTTTTACAAAAAAAGAAACAAATAAATAACAGCACAAAACTTTCTTTTTAATGAGCTAAAGAGATATTAGTAGTATAAGTCAAACAAATATACTGAAAGATTTTTGAAACTACCGAATAGCTAATCTGGAGAATTATTTGAATTTCCGTCTACTCCCATGTGTATTACTTAATGTTTTCTAAATATCACATTTCCTGCCTTTAAAAGGTAAATATGTTTATTTCACAACCAGTTGATTAAAAAATGCTGTACAGATTAGAAAACTGCTTTGCTATGAGGCCTCTTGGGATAAAAACTTACTGAAGACAGAACTGAGCTTATCACCATATGGGATGTGAGTCACTTCGGCTTCCCTGGAAAGAAGCCAGCATCACTGCTCCCTGGGCTATGAGCCCTTTGAGAGCGTGCACTCCTAGAGCTGATGAGGGGCGTGTGCTTAAGAGAGAAAAGGTCATCACTAGGTATCTCAAGAAATCACATGATGGACAGAGAGAATCTGACTCGTCAGTCTTCAGAAACTGGGCTGAGTTTTTATTTAGTATACAACTTGATTTAATCCCTACAAGAATTCCAGTTACTAAGACCATAAGTTTGGGGTCAAAAACTAATGTGATTGAATCACAGCCCTGTCTCTCACTAGCTGTGTGACTTCTGATGAGTTATTTCTCCCTCTGTGCCTTCATTTTCTTATATGTAGAATGGAGGTTACCAGTCTACAGCTCTGTGATGAGGAAGAAATGAAATAAGATCTGAAAAATGTTTAACACAGCATCTCACATGGAATATATGTTCAAATTTGTTAACTCTTTTTTTATTTAAGGGAAAAAAGACACAGAAAAGAAAAACGAAAATTAAGAGACAAACAAACAACAACAAACCCAAAACAATAACAGTATAGGTCTTCAAAACAAGATGATAGGAAGTTAACAATGATAGTTGTATTGCATATTTTTGCCTTCAAAAGGGTTGCTTGGATTACCAGATATAGACGTGCAAAATTAATCTAATCATATGAGTATTAACTGTTATTTTCCAAGAACTAATACAATTAGTAGTATAGTCATTTTAGCCATCACATACATGTGTGTATATATATATATATATATATATACACAAATTTATGTCTTTTTCCTTTTTCCTTCCTTCCTTCCTTCCTTCCTTCCTTCCTTCTTTTCCTCTTTCCCAGTCACTTTTCCTCTCTGAGAAATTTCTTACTCTTACACAATATTTACTATAGATTTTGGATCGTATTTGCTCTTTCAATTTCTTACAGTAGGGAGACAATAGGGTATTATGTGAGTTTGATTTATTTCACTTGTGAGTATGGTCTCAAGTCACAAAATATATAGATAAATATATATTATCTCTACCAGAGAGAAAGACAAAAAAGAAGAGATAAGCTACTTTTGTCAGATATTGTTCTAATATTTTGGGTTAAAGCAGCAAATAAAACAATCAGAACTTCTGCCCTATGAATCTGAACATTCAAAATATGATTACCGTTTGTAATGATCTAGTGAATTATGAAATAATTACTACTAGTATCAGTTTACAAGTGAAGATTTTGAGGTACAGGAATTCATTTCTCCAAATCACCTCGGTAGCAGGAACCCTGATCTGTACCAATCCAAAGTCTACTTTTATTGATAACAGTTATACAGGGATGAAGAAGATGACAGAGTTGTGGTAGTTACTGCATATTCATAACTTCATCGTGCATATGCATGAGGAATAATCATGATACTTCACATACATGCGGCCTCATTTATTCTATCTCTCTGCTGTGTAGCTGACCTAGTAGAGCAGAAAAGCTCATGATTTACAGTCAGAGGAACTGAATTTAAATACTTTATGACACTTACTTGATGCCATGTACCAGCTATAACTTGATCTCTTGAACCTATCTGTCCATCTATAGCTTTAGGATAACAGCGCACTCGCAGGTGTATTTGGGAACAAATGCTAGGTATGGATTTTCAGGAACGGTGTAAACTTTAACACAATGGGAAACGAATGTTATCATATGACCATTTCAGTGGCAGTCTGTTTTCTCTTATTTCATTTTAGCTTCAGTTATAACACACACTAAAAACTACAGCACTGGACTTTTATTAGAATTATTTATGCATATTAATTGTACAAATTAATGGCCTTCACTGTGACATTTCCACACATGGTATATGTTAGCCCTCCTCTTCAGAGCTCATCTTGCTCAGCACATACAGGACTGCCAAATGCAGTGTGCAGGCTGTGCCTTGCATGGTGGATGCCCACTCCCTCCCTGCTCAATAAGCTGGCACCCTAACATAGGATCACCCCATCCAGAGGAACTGACACCTTTTTCTGATTTGCTCAAAGATGCAAGATGAGCTAACAGTGTTTTATTTTTTCTTCTCCTTTCATCTTTCCTTCTCCTGTCTGTGTCTGATACTTCTTCCCCCTTCAGTTCCTTCTGACCCGAGCTCTTCTTCCTTCTCCCTGACTTGCTAACAGTACTTTAAAACAGAGGGATGCTAGTTGCTTCTCTTCTCACCTATGTGTGTTTTCCACTTTCATTCTTCCAAAACTCTTCCCTGTCTTCCAAAGAATGCCCATTCGCCAATTGCCTTTGAAACACAAGAGAACAACAGCTCAATGAGAAAAGCATCTTTGCTCTAAGCCAGAAAGGATGCTGCCATTATGAAACGAGGCAGCCACGTTCAAATCCTCCTCATGCGATCATAACTTACAAGGACCCAACATACATTTACATTTACCTCATGTACATTTACTTGAAGTACATGAGGACTTCTAAACCAAACATAGCAGAACAAATGCATTTCACAAGAAACACGTTTTCCTTGTTAACAGCATGTTGAATAGAGAGGAACAGCTACTTAAGTGAAAGTTCAGGTAAGTAAAGGCAAAGAAATCAAAAGCTTCAGTAGGGTGATAAAAGCCATTTAACGTTAGAGGAAGAGAGGAAATCATTGTTGGGTGGCATCAAATAGGGCCAGCAAAGAAGAAAACACAAGATATTTTAGTTCTCAGAGTTTTACATATTCAGTAAAACAGTGTCTGATTTGATAAATATACATGTGCTTATTCTCCCAACTCTATTTCTGACATCCTAATCTAACTATGTGAACATGATGTGTTTCCTCAGGACACTCCAGAGGAACTTTTCATATTCAAGCAAAAATCTCAGATTCTAGGGGGAATGGAGGGGCTGTATAAACAGTAAAGGACAGGAAGATGAATAATTATTCCTTACTAAATTTTGATTCACTTTCCACTAAGGGCTGTCAAGGGGAAGGGCAGAAGGAAGAAGGAGAAGGTGAGGGGGAGAAGGGAACTCGGAAGTAATTTATACCCGCTCAGAGGTGAAGCAAAAAGGGGTAAAACTGATTATGGGAAAACACATTTTTAAAACCTTTCCTCCTCTCACCACAGCCATCTGGCTTATCTAAAATAGACCAGGGGTTGAGTTCACATACAGGATTTACCCAACGCTCCCACTGCTGCTCCTTTCCTTATCAAGAACTTATTAGGAGACAGAGTCAGGAGGGCAAAACTGGAAAATGTTTAGGTGGAAATAACTGTCGAACAATGATGAGGCAAAGCGTGATCAACAAAGGATGTCACTCTCCAGCTTTTATCAAGAAAAGACGTGGATGGCAGTAGGACCTTCAACCTTGAAGCAAGAAGTGACTTGGAGTGGGAGGGAAACCTCTTTCGTCTAATGACCTGTGTGATTCAAGAACACAACTAGCCAGCATACAAACTGCCGACAGAAACACCACTTACTACAGAATGGTAACATTTCATTGATCTTGAAGTGGTTGGTAAAATTGAAAGAGAAAAGGAAGCATACTCCACAGGAACAAAACTAAACTGGGCCATTTAGCTTGGCAGCAATTGAAATAAGGAGACTGTTTAAAAAAAAAAACAAGTTTGAACGCAGTGTAAATATTGCAAGTGATGTAATACGAGTGATGGAAAGCCCTTTGCCCTGGGAGTGAGGATTTGCTTCTAATCCAGTACTTGAATAATCAAGTGGTCTGCTTAGGGCTGAGAGCTCGCAGTGGGGACTGCTGAAGACCTTGTATCAGTGGCCCAAGATTAACATTTGTCTTTTGTTGCCTTAAAAATTGCTGACAGAAAAACTAAAGGGCAGACTTAGCTTACAAATTGGAAACATGACCAACGTGATCAAGGAATTGGCATTAAGAGAATTTCCCTAGCCCAGGTTATTTGTGATCTGGGTGCAAATTCACTAATCAAAGTGTCAGTGGGACGGATCTAATCCAAGCTCTGATTCTGCTCCATGAGTATGATTTGGTAACACAGGTGATTATGTCTCAATCACCTAATCTGTGAAATGAGAAGAGCCTTAAGCTTGATTCATTAGCAATCTTTTTACCTCCTGTACTGTACTCAACCTTGATTGTCACTATTTGTACACCGGAACCCTCTGATCGGCCCTAGGGGAGATTATCATTTGTCTGTTCATCTCCTATGCATATACCATGCTTGTTCCACAATTGGCACTTGAATTAGAATTTGAATCCATCTCTTCTGCCTTCCAAACACTCCTTAGCCATTTACCATACTACCCATAAATCATTCCTAATGCTTTTGATCAGCTAAATCTGATTTTTAAAATTTTTTAAAAATTTTTTCCCATATTCTTTCAAATCACCTAACCTTGGACTGCATTATCTGATGCTGTCCTCAAATTAGTTTCTGCAACTTAGTCTTGTCTCTTATTACAGTTTAGACCTAAAATGTTCCCCCAAAGTCTTATGTTCAGAGGTGGGAGCTGCTCAGAAGGAGCGAGACAGGTTCATGACTTGGAAAGGTTTATGCTTAGCCCTGGCTCCTCCCTTCTCTATCTGCTTCTTGACTGCCATAGGCTGAATAGCTTTCCTCTGCCAGACCCTCCCACCAGGCCATTTCTGCCTGGGAGCCAGACGACCATGGACCAAAACTGGGAGCCAAAGTAAATCTCTCCTTCTTTAAATTGTAGGTGTCAGATATTGTTTTTGGTTCCAACAACGAGAAAGCTGACTAATACATACACCTCTTTAACTGGATAGAAAACTCTGAAAGTCCTAACCTTTTTTCATTCTCTAAGTAAAGCAGTAAAGACTTAATACACATAAATACAGTCAATTTGGCCTGAAGACTGGTAAAAACTATTAGAAGATATCAACCTCATCTTTATTCATAGAATTCATAGAATAAAGCTCCAGCATGGTTTTTGGATCCTCAGAATTAAACTTGAGTTTAGGTTGTTTGCAATCTGATTTCCTTGACTCTCCTTCACTATTAATAATTCAAATATATGAATGCTTTCAAAGCACCAGCCCTATGTTCCAAGGGCTTTGTGTGTATCATCTCACTTAATTCTCACATCTACCAAATAGATGGTGTTACTGATTCAACTTTGTAGATGGGGAAAATGAGGTGCAGCAATTCAAATCCTTGCCTAAATTCAAAAAGTAGTAAAAGATGGATCAAGGACTAGAACACACATTGTTTAAATTCAGAGCCTATGATTTTAAGCTCATACTATTTTATTGCATGGCTTGAGTGTATTTTTATAAGAATAGCAGATATACAACAGAGTCATCTGTCTAGTATGGAACTTTCATGGGTTTTTTTTTTTGGCTAAAAACACTGACTAAATTATCTTACAGCTTGTTTAGTACTCATTCTACACCAAGCTCTATGATAAATTTTTACTTATGTCTCATCAATTAGTTCTTGTGATTGCCTAAAATTAGTCATATAATTACCATGTGAAGCTGTTATTTCTTTTGCTGATAAAGTATTTAGAATTTAAATAATTTATACAGAGAAGACTTTCAATAGTGAAACTAGAATTCAAATTTAGTTTTATCTAATATCAGAGGTCAAACTCAATCTCTTCACTTTGCTTTTTTTATATTACTATAAATTATAGAACATAGCTGATTTAATTACAGTAAATTTTCTTTTATGATAGACATAAAATCAGGGGGAAATAATTAAATCAATGTTCTTCCCAGAAGTCTAACAGTGCAATTATTAAAAGGAAATCAATATTAAAGTATAAGATAGATTTCAAAAGCCTGTTTTATGTAAGGAGTGCAGGGTGAACTGAAGTGTGTATTGGTGGGAAAATTCTACATACAGAGAAAAAAGAAAATGGAATCTTATTCTCGGACTATTACTCAAGCTTATCTTTCCACAACAGAATTTTCTATGTGGAGTCTAATTCTCAAGGCATTTCTATCACGGTCAAACATTAATTCAATTGAACAGTAGCACAACTGAAGCTATCTAGTGGACAAATTTAGACATGAGGACACAAGCTATAATCCTTGTTTAATCATTCAAGACATAGATGTTGTTTGGAAATTGAGGGGGCTGTATGGAGAGAATTCCTAAAAGGCTTATGAAGAGATTAAAACCAATTAAATTCCAGAGATTGAGAGGAAAAACAAGGGGTTGAAAAAAACATGCAAGGACTGGAATTTCTCAGCACATATTTTTTCCCCTATAACTTTATGTGTTTAAAGCAGCTTCAAGTTTGAGGCAAAATTAAGAAGAAGGTACAGGTATTTCCCATATTCCACACTGCCAAGCTCACAAAGCCTTCCCCAATATCTTCGCTCATCAGAGTGGTACATTTATCATAGATGATGAACCTATGCTGATACATCATAATCACTGAATGTCTTTTGTTTTCATTTGGTTGTTTACATATATAGATAAGGACATGCATTTATCATTAGAATATCAGAGTCCTTTTGCTGCTTTAGAAACCCTCTGTGTTCTTCTTGTTTATTCCTTTCCTCACCTATAACCACAAACAACCACTCACTGGTCTTTTTACTATCTCTATAGTTGCTCTTTCTGGGATGTCATATAGCTGGAATCATAATAAATAGCTTTTTATACATTTTTTTTTACTTAGTAACATACATTTAAATCTTCCCCGAGCCTATTCATGACTTTGTAGCTCATTTATTTTTTGAGTTGCTGAACAACGAACCATTGTCTAGATGCAGCAGAGTTTATCTATCTTGGTTGTTTCCAAGTTTGGCAATCATAATGAGCGTTCTATAAAAAAACATGTATAGGTTATTTTTGCCCATTTAAACTCCAACTCTTTTGATTAAATACAAAGGAGTATGACTGCTCTATAGTATGGTAAGAGAGGGTTTAGCCTTCTGAGGAATTGCCAAACTATCTTCCAAAATAGCTGCATCATTTTGCATTCACACCAGTTCATATAACTCCACCAGCATTTGGTGTTACAACATTTAGCCAGTCTAATAGGTGTGTAGCACCAGTGAGTTCTTCAGAGATTTATACCCTTTGTACTTCTAGAGATTTCAGTCTGTTAACTGATCTTAATCTCTTTATAAACCTTTCAGGAATTCTCTCTGTACAGCCCTTTCTGTTTCCAAACCATGTTTTAAAAGTTGCTACAATGTCGTTTTACACTACTTATCAGACAGTGTAGGAAGCATGAGATTATGGAAAGCCAGAATAATCCCAGTATACTAAAGTTTCTTTGCCAATGAAGCCTATAGCAAGATTGAAGAAAACAATAAGCTACACAGACAAAACAGTTACTAGGTACTGTTTTGAGCATTTTGCTTAACTCATGTCATGCTGTCTGCATTCCTATGAAGCAGGTGTTAGAGTTACCACTATAATGGACCCCTGACTTATGAACTCAATTCATTTATGAGGCCTGACTGGAACTCAAATTGGTTCTAAGTCAAAACTATTTTCCCACAAGAAATAGTGGAAATACCCATGATACTTTCCAAACCTCCCAAAGCATTCCTTTACTAACCTTTTCATAATAAAAAGGGTTGTAAGGCTAGGGCATTAGCTTAGCAACATAAGTGCCTGCCTGGTAAGTGCAAGGTCATGAGTTTGAATCTTGGTGCCAAAGAAAGAAAGAAAGAAAGAAAGAAAAGAAAGAATTGTATATGGTACCTAATTTACCAGAAACATCAATTATTTTCCTAGTACATCACCAAAAAGTTATAAAATGTGCCTATGTTACAAGAAACAACAATTTTATTTACTTATTTCACTTATGATTATGGTCTCAAGTTCCTCCATTTACCTATAAAAGTCTCAAGATTATCCTTCTTTATAGCTGAGTAATATTCCACTGTATAAAAATATTATAGCTTTTTTTATCCATTTCACTGTTGATGGACATTTGGATTATTTCCAAGATTTAGCTATTACAAATTGTGCTGCTACAAACATGGGTGCAGATATATCACTGTAGCATGACATACCAAAAACTAGCTGTCTATCTTGTATATTTTTCCCTTCACCCATTCTTCCTTTCCCCATCACAGTTTGTCCCTTCCCTTGAGCAGTTTCTTCCAAGTCACAGTATCCATGGTACACTTTTTTTATTTTAAAGAGAAGAAAGAAAAAACAGAAAAATCAAGATGCAAACAAATCTCAAAAACAACAACAAAAGCCAAATGACAGCAACAATAACAAAAAACAATAGCTATATAGGTTTTCAAAACAAGATGACAGTAATGTAACAATGGCTGTTATACTGCATATTGTTATATTCAAAATAATCACTCAGGTCACCAGGTACAGGAATAAAACAAAAGAGTAAAACCAAAGAAAACACGGGATTTCAAAAACAAGGCAGAAGGTAATCCACAACAGTTGCCACAATGCCCACTGTGGTCCCCCAAATAGATGCCCAGAGCTCCAGCCCCAGGCCTGCAGAGTCAATCAGACAATACCAGCATCAAGTTATTCCTTTGACCTCAGTTGCTATCTTCTCACCCTGAGTCCTCCGAATCAGCCAGTTGCTTGGTGGGGTGGGGCTGGGGTGGGGGTGGCTTTTCTGGCTGGTTTGCAGGAGGGTGTGCTTTGTCCTCTTGCTGAGCAGTCTCCTCCCTATCCCCATGGCATTGCCCAGTTCACGGGAGGGCCAGAAACAATGTCATATGGTGCTCACCATTCAAGTTGACACCTTTGGCTTGAGGAAGACAAGATGGAATGGAAGGGGGTTATTGTTTGGAAGCAGAGTCTCCTTCCATAAGAACATCAGGCATCTGGATCTGTGATGTCCTTTCTATCCTTTGGAGAGTCTGGAGCCCACTAGGATCTGCTTCTGCTCCCTAGGTCTCAACCTTTTCAGAACTAAAAAGTGATCTAAGGTTGTCTGTTTCTGTCTTTTCTTTCTTTTTTTTTTTTTGTCTTTTTTTTTAACACTGTTCTCTTCTATTGCGGTCACTTTCTATATCTTCTCTTCCTGCCTTGGCTCATTTTCTAGCTTTTTTAGGGCCATTCCGATATCAGTAATCATGGAGATTCCATAAAGCACTGATCAATATCATGTCCACAAACACATGCCTCTCGGTTTGGACTGATGCTCACAAATGCTTACACATTGCCAGTCTTTCTTTCTTTGCAAGCTCACAAGGGACCAACATTTGGATGGTAACTCAAGACTGTGGTCCTAAATTAAACCTATATGAGGCCAGTTGTAACTTGAGAGTCCAATGTGTCTATTTATTTATTTACGTTTTTGGGTGTATTTTATTTGTTCTTTGTTAGTTGTTTTACTCTTAGTAATTGGTTGAGAATCACCAAGAATTAAAATCAAGTTGAGGAACTCCTCAGGAAATGTGTACCCATCTCAAGAATATAGGTTCCCAGCAATACTAAATAATACATCAATAATGGCTGCCATTTATGAAGTACCAGGATTTTAACCTAATTTAATTTAAAAACATCTCCCTGAGGCTACTATATTATTAGTTTCTTTTTATTGAGGAGTTAACTGAGGTTTTTAAGGACCCTGGGGGTTTCCCAGAGTTATGCATGTGGCAAGCAGCAGAGATTGGATGGTACGAGTGATATCTTAGGTGAAGGCCTCTGATCTGTTCAATGTCATGTTGGATGCTGGTCTCAAAGGAAAAACTTCTTCTTACTTCTTAACATGGAGGTAGTAGAATCATGAATGAAAAATATTGGATGCAAAAGAGTTTCAGTGCATTTTTTAGCTTCATGAGTTAGCTAACAAACTGCACATATTTAAAATGTAAGTTTTATGAGATTATATACATATACATATACAGATATATTAAAGACAGGCTGCCAAAAATGTACACATCCGAAAAAGAAAATCTTGTGCATTTTAGACATCAGGAGATTAATATAAGTTACTTTTGGCCTATACAATTACAAAGGTGTTCAAAGTGCTGGCTGTTATTTTCCAGATACTTACCCGTACAGTAACCCTCGGAGATCTATTTTCTCTGGACAGAAGTGAATGACACTAGAATTCAAGAGTAAACAGTTGCTACCTAGGCACTAGAAGCAAGAGTAAGCACGGAGATAGACGTTGGAGCAGTACACAAGCAGCTGCGACTCCAACCCAGAGATTTTTCTGGGTCAGTTTTAGAGCAGACTATTTTTCACAGGTATCCTAGTTGTTTCACAATAAGCTTTCTTAATGGAGTCTACTTTGTCAGGCTCTGTATATGAATGCATGTGTATGCATGCATCACCATAATCAAGTTTATGAGCAGACTCAGCAATGTAAAAAAGTCTTATTTCCCTTCATGATCTGCTGCTCTTTACTCTCCATCCCCAGGCAACTACATTATCTGCTGTCATCATACATTAGTGTGCATTTCTTAGAATTTTACACAAATGAAATCATACAGGATATATTCTTCATAGTTTGCCTTTTGCAACCAGTATAATTATTTTAGTATTCATGCATACAGTTGTGTATAGCAATAGTTTGTGCCTTTTGATTGCTAAGTCGCATTCCATTGTGTGACTATACAATAATTTGGTTATCTATTTCCCTGGAGGTGGGTAGATGTTTTGTTTGTTTGCATTTGAGAGCTACTACAACTAGTTACTGTGGAGATTTAAATACAACTATTTTTGTGGAATTATGCTTCCGTGTCTCTTGGATAAATACAGTACCTAGCAATGGGATACCTGGGACATTGGTGGAGTATTATGAAACTATCTGCTACCAAAGGTCCCATCAGAGAAAGTCTGTAACCTGTAAAGATCACATGAATTTAGGCAAAGAATGGATAAGTCTTATTCTTTATATTTGTAAAGGTACCACACATTAACATAGGCACATCAACAGAACAAATGCCACCTTCCTGTCATGTTAAGCTTGCTCTCTGGTGAGTGCCAAAGGTGGCATCCCATGGCTGCTTTGAGGGAATTCTGACTTTTCTTACCTTCAGAGCAGCACCTGGGACTGCGCCTGGCACTCAGTACACTGTCTGCCATAGATTGCTTTTCATGAAACAAGGTTTTGGCAAAAGTAGATAAGATGCTCACTACATTTTAAAGGAAAAATTATTTCTATTTACTTGAAAAACAAACACTGATCCTTTTAAGGAAAGAATTTCTCAGAATGCAAACAAAAAGTTATAAGCAGAGACCATGATTCCAGAGGAGCTTTTCTTCCTTAGAATTCTTCAGCAATTGAGTAGGGGCTGGTGACCCGGTGTAAGCCACAGATAGCTTTCTTCTCTAATATTACAGGCTCCAGCTTTTCTTTAATGCACTTCTAGAAGACAAGATTCAGGTTCAAAATAAATTTCCCAGTATCCCAAAGTGCTTAAAAGATCTTATTCTTTCCAAGACCCCACATAAAACCCTGCTCTTCTCTTTCTAGAAATTCTGACAGCCATGAACCCCACCCAAGCCCCAGCCCACTATTGCCTCCCACCAGGTCTAAGGAACCTTAATTCTTCCTGTGCCTCCACTACCTCTCACCACCATCCTCTTGAAATGAACTTTCTGTCACCTACTTGCTCTCACTTGCCTAGTGTATGCCCCATTCCCCATGGTCCGGCTGCCATACCGTGAGCATCTATCCATAACTGAGCACACACCTTTGTGGCCATCTACCTTGCTTTTATTGGCAAGACTAGATGCAGGGCATTTTATTTCAAAGCCTGGAGTTTTAGCCATAAGATAATCTACTTTTTGGTGTCTTGAGAGTTTGAGACTAACTTATAGGTAGAGTAGTTCTGTAGTGTGAATATGGTGTGTGGCAACCACCAAAGGGTCATCTGTTAGGAACTTAGTCTCCAGGGTGGAAGTACTGAGAGGCTGGTAGAAATTTTAGGATATGATGCTTAGTACAAGATCCTTAGTTCAATTGCAAATGTGTCCTCAAGAGGGATGGCAGGATGGCTGTCTCTGACTTTCTTCCCTGTCTGGCAAGGTAGTCACCCACTCCTGCACAACCTCCCAACACTGAAACCTTCCATAAGATAAAACAGACAGGGGGAAGCCTTCTCCACCTGTGTCACACCATTAGAACTTTTAGCTTCCAGAACTGTGAGACAAATACTTTATTCACTTTGTAAACTGGCCTACTTTAGGTATTACGGCTACAAAAAGTTGATTAATAAAAGCTCCTCAACACTCTCTATTTTAGGGGAACTTTAATATTTATCTGGTCTCAACTTTAGAGCACGGAACCATATTTAGGATTTTGCAAATACAGAAATGCATGGACTTGGCTTACAGTGGGACCATTTAAAAGAAAATCCTCGAAGAATTTCAGGGACACTAATTCTTCACCATAATACCAGGTAAATCTACCATATTGAAACTAAATTTAGGTTTAGTGGGAAAAGGCGCTTTATGAGGCTTTAACATTACACTTACCACATGTGTAATAAATATCACTGCAATTCTAAGATCAGATGAAGAATACATATGTATCTCCTCTGGATGTAAGTGAATGACACTAAACTTGGAGAGTAAACAATAGTTATGTAGACACTAAAAGGAAAACCAGTTAGGTGTGGAGATAGACATGGAAGCAATCCACAAACAGCTGTGACTCCAGTCCAGAGTTTCTGCTGGGTCAGTTTTAGAGCAGGCTGTTATTCACAATTGTTTCACAATAAGTTTAGTTAACTGAGTTGATTGATTTTGATTAGCTACAAGATTGAACCAGAAAGTGAAAGAGTTCGAATGCTGCAAATAACTCCTGGAACATACTTCTTCGAGGCTGTTTTGTTCTGTTTGCTTTAAATTCAGTATCTATTTTACAGCTTGCAGGGATTTTTATTCAACTTATCTTTTTATTATCTATTAAGGAAAAAAATTAAGCTTCAGATACCTTAAATCTCAAGGAATGAGAATTTTTACAGTGTTCCTATAAGATAAAAAGCTCTTAATCCAAAGCCAGGAACATGTAATTAATTATTTGTCTGTAATATTAAAACCAACCATTGTAGGCAATGTGAGTATTTGCAAAACAAAGGAAAGATGAAGTTTCCAGGTTTCCAGAAAGGATGTGTATCTTTATGATCTGTGACAGCGCTCCTGAGGTGAGATTAGCCTTCAGTGACAGATCAGGGACGCCTGCCAGGTGTAATTCTTTGTTATGGCTCAGATTATTTTCCGGCAAAGTCCCTCTCTACACATTCAAGGCAAACATCAAGAGTAAAGCTGAAAAACAAATGAGTGCAAAGCCAGTCTCAATGTATGTTTTCATGTAGAAGAAATAAATATCGAAGCACTGTCTGGAAGTGCACCTGCTTTCCAGACAGCAGTGGAAAATGCTACTTCATTGTTCTTCAGGGTGACTCTGACCTCTTCAAACCACAAACTGATGGACTCCTATAACCCTAAGGTCTTGGCTACATTTTAGTCAGTCCTCAAATGGAGTCTAGTTCATATGTCATAGCTAAAAAGGGAAACATTCAACCATTATAATAGCAAAGGCGAAATTTGTTACCTTCTAGAGAAATTCATTGTTATAGCTTGGTCATACTCGCAGATCTCATGGCAGAGCCAGTTATAAAATCCTTGCTATTCTTGAAAACCTAACATGGCCAGTTATTTTCTACCTTCTCCAAGCACCATGTACATTGTTTGCTGACAAAGACAGTGAGAAATGATCAATTGCACATATATTCTCTGGCAAATATAAAATGAAGCTGGACTAGGTCTACCCTGCAGCCATGGATAAAAAATTACAAACTGCTTCTTCCTAATGAACTGCTACTGGAAATATTTTTACTCATAACTAACATGAATGATGATACTCAAGGGAAAGCACTGGTAAGCAAAACCTTTATATATTTATGCATTATGGCTTTGTGTGTTGAAAAGAACAAACTTCAGACACAACTGGCTATAAATTTGGCCTCTGCTATAATAAGAATTTGGACAAGTGACTTAAACCCTCTAAGTCTCTCTCAGTTTTACTCACTATCTGTGGAATGAAAATAATAAGCCTCAACTGGCAGAATTATGACCGTTAAAAGATACGAGTGTTTATCAGAGAACTTCAGACTTCAATGAATGCTAATTTATTTTTCATCTGGAAAAAAGAAGTTAGATACTGCTCTCAAAATTCATCGCAATATTCTGCTGGCCAAGATGTCAAATATCACAATGAACTTGTTAGAAACCCACCTTAGCAGCCTGTCATCGTGTTTCCTGAATATTAAAGAAAATTCCAAAACGAAAGACTCTGACCAGCAGAGAAAACCAATAGTGAAAAGGACATTTGAAGCCCCTATCTGCACCCCTAGTGACTACAGCTCACACTCTTGTAAATCAATGCCACTTGGGGGGTACTTTTAACTGTTACAAAATGCTTATTTTAATTAGCTGAATTAGTCATAGGAAGCTGAAATTTGCTTCCTTATAACAGTCACTCACTGAGGAACTCTAATTCTGCCCTCTAAGCCACATAGAAAAAAATATTAATATGCTCAACACAGAGGTTGTTATTGTGGTGATGAGACAGAATAGCCACTAAAACCTAGATTTAGCAGAATAAGAAGGGCCTCGTAGGGCTGTCATTCTCTCCTGGGGTACAGAGAATCTTAAATGAGGTGAGCAGTTGAGGTGAGCAGTCCTCAAACTGTTCTCTTGAGATTGACCTAAAAGAGGGTTGACCCTTTCACATCCATGGAGTGATAGGAGGCTATTTCACCATTTTCTTTGCAGAGCTGAAGAAACAAAAAGATCCTAAGATAAAAGACAAGGCATTTTTATAGGTACCCACCCACTTATTCAGCCGCACCTATTGCACACCAACTATGGAAAAAAAGGACAAAGTTGTCATTTAAAAAATATTTTACCAGGCATGAGAGTCTGGTCAAGAAAGATCTTCTTGATGCTCCCTTGAAGAATAATAAACAGACAATAAAATCACAAAGACATTCACATCACTCCTAAGTGAACTTTGAAAATGTGGATCTTTAATATTTTCTCCTTTAATTACTGTAAGTCATAAAGCCCACTGCCAATAATCCTAATGTAGAAGACCAAAAATAGGAATTCGCAATTGATTCCACTGGCTGTCATTGAAAAATTAAAGGTACTAAGTCTTGGAGGAAAAAATGAAAAATAAATTGTGATTGGTGTTATATTCTCATTTTTATATTCATCAGATGATGATTTTTGTTACTGTGTGTGTAAGGATATTTTTATTTGGGAAGCCATAGTAACAGAAATCTAGAATATCACTTTAGGTGTGAAGATTTGAGGCTTAGATTAGGTATCAGAAAGAACCCAGAGGTCTCTTTTAGTAAGCAAAAAACTGATAAATCACAGGCTAGCAATAGGGAAAAACATCTAATTTCTACTTAGATGTGGTGGTCTGGTCACTAATGAAGCTGTTAAACAGCCAGTGAAAGCTCAAGTTTTTATCTAAGCATAGAACTAGCCTCTAGCTCTGATTACAGAACAGTAGATGGGACAGAAATGGGTGGTTTGCATCAGGAGGGAAATAAAAAAGAGAGTCCAGAGCTGAGGCATTCTCTAAACAAGATAAAAAAACCTAAAGCCCAGCTGAGGTTGTCTTTCAGGTCTGCTAGAAGGTGTCTCATCCAGCATACCCAGACTTCCAGTGGTCTGCAGAAGGCAAAGAACTGCGTTTGGCTCTTACGGCCCTCTCTCCACATGCTCAGCCAGTTTCTGGTTTACCATTAGTATTCCCTCATCTACTTCAGAATTGTCAGAGTGCCAGGTCCTCGATTTCTCTACCCTCTAACCTCTGTCCAAAGGAGCTATTGGCTTATCAGCATTTGTATTTTATTCTGCCTGGTCATATACAGACATCTCCTGGTGATACAATGGCCTCAGAGGAAAGCTGGGCCATGCCCTGCAGACCTCTGCTGCCCTCCACTGGCCACATCAAATGACCAGGATGTGCACTCCTCCGGGCAATACTTTCTCCCAGGAGACCACTGGACTTCCATATTGCAAAAATAGCTTACCGTCCTGGACCACAAAGATACTTAGCTTGGAATGCATCATTCTGAAGCCCATCCTTCAAAGAAGAGGTAACTTCCTTTCGCTTACTAAACACAGGCTGAGAGCCACAATCAAGAATATGGTAAAATGCTGTGGAGACAGATGAAAAGAACAAGAAGAAACTCTCAGAAAGGTTCCAGCACTGCACGCCTAATTGTGGCTAACCCATTTCCACCAGCCTGATTCTAACACAGGAAAAAAGCTCTCACTACCTGAATCCCACGTCCAGGACTTTCAAGCGTTCCCAGAAATAAATGTCTTGCTTAACCCTGGACTTTTTGTGCCATGCCTACCCCTCTTTGAAGGCATCAAAGACTAAGACACAGGGCTTGTCTTCAATGGATTTTAAAACTGGAGGAAGGAAGACAATCAAGAGCCTAAAAAATAGATGAAGCCTAAGTTATCAGGTGGCAAGAGCCAAGCTGTGAAAGCGTAAACTGGAAACACCAATTAATGAGGGCTGTGGTAATAATGCAAAGCATTTAAAGTTGGCCTTTCTAAAACAGAAATCTGATCACATATACTTACAAAGAAAATTGAAGATGAGAGGAAGGAATCAAGGAAGTAGAGGAAGAATTCCATGACTCTCCACTCTTTAAAGGCTCAAATAGAAACCCATCAGCTTAGCCCACTGCCAAAAATAGGCAACTTAATCTCTGATCCACCCTCCTGGTCAGCTGCTCTAATTGCTTCTTAACATCTGCTGGTGGGTCCAGCTGAAAAGTGCCCCAGACCCGTAGAGAGAATTCCTGGCATCCTTTCCCCCATTACGGACAGGCCTGTCTTCTGTGCTTCGCTTCCTCCTTCCTCTTCACCTTTTATTCACTTATTCAGCTCTATCTTTTAGGCACTTTTTGCAGAAAGACAGATTTGGTCTCTAAGCTGTCACCCAGACACATTCTCTCACCTGGATAGCTGTGTTGTTTCTCTTTGGTTCTCTCAGTTCAGACCCAATAAATCCAGATCCTCAGAACTAATTGGGAAATACCTGTGTCCTATCTGTGAAGCTTCATTTAGGATCCTTGACTATTGTTTCTCACAGAAGGTCAGTGCTTGCCTGTAACAGATTTCTGCTCATTCATGTCTTAGGGTGTTAATCACAAATTAAAGCTGTTCCATATACATTATATCTTGGATAATTTCAATGAACTAAGCCTGTGTTTTTCTCTAAACATTAATTTTTTTCTTCTTTGCCCCTCGGCTACTGGATTATTCATTTAAGCTTTTCCCTGAAATCACTGCTAGAGTTTAAAGTTCTGTCTCTGCTGACAGTATCCAATCAACTAGTCTTCAAGCAGTATTAACCCCAATGTCCAATAGGCACATGTAATTTGAGAAGAAGAAACTAGAGTCAGTATGAGAATACTGGTAGGATTAGGGACTATTTATGGAGCATTCACAATGTGCCAAGTTTTGAGCTAGCTACATTACATCACAACATCATCTGACCCCCATGGCTGCTTTCTGAACTGAAGGAAATCGAGACTCTGGAGATGAGATTTTTTGCCTAAGGTTTTCACACATCTGATTTCTACATCTGCACTTTTAATAACCTCCCTTTACCCAGTTGCCTCCCGTACGGATAGCAAGTGTTGACAGGTATTTCTTAGATTGCCTAACGGTATTGACAGCCGGCCACAAAGCCACCTTGATACTTACAGTGACTCCAAAAGAATCCTCAGAATGTTGTCCTTCTCCAGGGACTTTATTTCCATTCTTTGGAAAACTGGGGGGACTTGAGTAGAGTTCCAGATCTACTGCTGAGTGCTAAGAATGGTCTGGAACTCTGTATTAAGTGAACATCCTAAATGAAGTGACTTACTATTGTTGTTGTTGTTATTATTATCATTTAACCAAGTCTGAGGGAATTCTATGAGTATAAAGAAAACTAGGGATCCCTTCATTGAGACAGCCTGCAGCTAAGCATACACTCAATGTATATGAAAAAACAAATAACACCACATGCCATATGGTATATATGCACACTTTTCCCCATCAGGTTTTAAGTAATGGTTGCTAAAAAGGCTATTATGCAATGTGATTTTTAAAAACTGTTTCTTACATCTATCTTTTTAAAGCTTGACTCCTTGTCCTCTCATTTTCCCTAAGGGAGGAAGAGACATGATTCTTTAATCTCCATTGGCAATTGGTACTTTGAAAAGTAGAATTCGGAAAGTCTTATGAGACCACAGCTGCTGTGTTCATCACCGTACCCCCAGTGTTTGGCTTATGGTAGGCACTCCATAAATAAGCGTGCAATTGCAATCAGTCCATTTCCACGACTCTCACCACCACCTTCTCAGGCTAAACGTATGCAAGGCGCTGATGCTGTGTGAAGAAGCCTGAGAGAACAGATGTATGCAAATCTTGCGCTGTCTTTTTCCATACTTTCCTGAAGCTCCCCCTAGAGGAAAAGAAGCCAGAACCCAGGAGTAAGCAACGCACTTGGTATCCCTGTGGTTTTGCTGTGGAAATGGAGTGAGGTTTCGTGAAGCACTGCCCTCCCTGGATTGCAGAGATCTGACAGAACACCAGCCACGGCAGAATGGAATGCACACAGGCCCCAGGGCGTGAGGCTGAAGTTACCTGAAGAGTCTTCCCCACAGCTGCAGGGCTCCGGCTATTTGGAGAAGCATAATTAGCTATAAGAGTTAAGGAAATAAAAAGAAGCCCTCTCTGCTGTCTCTTAAAAGTGCTAAGTGAATCAAACCACACCATTCATAAATGGTCCTCCTCTCCCTCCACGGAGAAGCATGTTTGGCAGCATCCACCTACTGTGCTTTTCAATGAATTCAGGAAAAAGACCAACCCCATTCAAGACTTCATTACATTGGGACTTGCCCTAATTAAGCGCTTTGTACTTAGACATTGCTGAGAACATCTTTCCTGTTCAAATCACTGTTCCACTGCTCCTTGCGTCCTGATCTACCTTTCTGACCCTGTTCTGTGTCATTAGGATTTCCTGTGGGCCACCTGGTTCCTACACCTTCCTGCTTCCTGACGGGGAATGCCAGTGGGAGCAGGAGAAAGGAGAGTGAAGTCTGTCCTGATACCAAGCAGTTTGCCTCCCTCTCTGCAGGGTCACCGAGGTCAGCTGCCTTTGTCGCCCACGGGTCTCACTTTTGCAGGCAACCTTCTCTACACAGCCTTGTCTGTATCCTAGAGCTTCAAGTTTAAGTGCTCCTTAAATCAGTCAAGGACCAGCATTCTCCGGGTCTCCTGCTGGATTGCTGTCTTATGTACAGTTTCCTCGTGTGTGATTTGGTAAGTTACTTAACCCCTCTGGATCTCCCTCTGCTCACTTATACAGGCGATAAAAACAGTACCCGAGTCACATGGGTGTTGTGAGGGTGAAATAACACACAATCAGAACAGTGCTCAGGGAATATTAATCACTGTTACTATAGAAGCTGACCTGGGGAGATTTTTCTTTTTTAGCCTCAGATTGACCTCACTCTGTCATTCCATTCTTTCTTTCTTATACTTTCATTACAAAGAAAAACAACTGTGTGGATACTTTTTACGCCTCATCTTACTGATCTTCAGCACATAATATAAGCATAGCCTTTTATTGCCCAAGTCCTAAATAGAAACCGATCTATTAATCTCTTACAGAATCCAAACATATACGGCAGACAAGTCCAATACCTAAATATGAAGTCCGGCCCTCTGGTGGCTCCAGTACCACTGGTCTCTCCAGCGTCCATCCTACCTTCCGAAACAGTCATGGCAGTCATCAACAAACACCAATGAAGCATATCCTCTGGGAGACACTTCCCAAGGCAACATAAAAGACACGATCAGTTATATCTGTTCTATCCCTGTCCTTATGAGCTTATGCTCTAGCCAGAAATACCTGGAAAAAGAAGATAAAACAAAGAAATTAAGCTGCTTCTAACTATAAAAGCAATAGTGATAAAGAAAAATGTGTAGAGCTGATTTGATAGATGTATACTACCTGGGGTGGGGAATAGATTATACAATCCCAGGTGATTAGAGAAAAACCTGATGGAAGTGATCTTAGCCCAAGTTCAGGCAAAGGACAGAATAGCAAATAAAGCGTCTTAGAGAGGAGATGGCCAAAGAAAGTGTCCAGAGACACCTTCTTAGCAGACTGCTGGATACTCTTCTCTCTCTAAGGCTGTCAATATAGGGTCCAATCCCTCCCACCTTTGTACTTTCAGATTAATAATATCTTCATTCAAAATATAGACATACAAATCAATGTTTCAGGTACTGAGCATCAAATGGGTTGATGCAATTCATTCTAATATTAAATACCTGGCTCCTACAAACCAGGAATTCTTGAAACTAAATCAGTATCCTATTCCCCAAATCCAATTATACTTTATCTGCTCTGGTACCAAGTATTAAGTCATTCTTCTAATGAGATACTGCAGGTTCTTATTTTAAATCAATAATTTTCCCTTTCTTGTCTTCATTTATGCATTCATAATTAATGAATTCATTGAACATACACTGAGTATCTGAAGTAGTATTCCTGGCACTGACTAGAGGATGATAAAACAAGACAAACACGGGCCTTGCAATCTTACGAAATCTACAGTCTAATGAGAACACAGACAACAAGCCATGTAGAGAATCTGATACTGTAAACAGCACTATACAGAACAGGTACAGGCTTAGAACAAGCTAGGAAGAGGTTCTCCTCCTATAAACTAGGTGAGCAAGGCCCCGCTGAGGAAGGTTGCATGGAAGCTGAGACTTGGAAGAGGAGGAAGACAGCCCAATTAGAGGACAGCTGGCGGGAAGTAGGGAGGTGGGCAATGAGTGGGCACCAGGCAGAGAGCACAGCCCGCAGAGAGGCCCTGGGTGTGGAAAATGCTTGACGTTTTGGAAGAACTACAGGCAGGTGACTTTGCTGAATGTGAGAAACAATGAGAGTGTGGAGAAGACTGAAGCTAAAAGGGGAAGCTGGGCTCAGATTTTGTAGGATTTTGTAGGCTTCAGTAAGGAGTTTGAGTTTTATCTCATGTGCAATGGAAAGCAATTGCCAAACTCAGAATCCTATGTCTTCATGCCACTGTTTGCCTTTCTGATTTTTCAACATTGCATATTTTTAGACTCCAGTCTGCTTTTCAGGCACCTCTATTGCTTCTTACTTGGTCTCCTGTGGGGCCACTTAGCTGTCTCTATTGTCTGCCAGGTGACTGTCTTCCCCTCTGCCTCTGCCCTCCCCTCTTGCCTGGATTGCTTCCTTCCAGGTTCCAAACCTTTTTCACTGCCCATGGGTTAGTCTGATTTTGGTTTGAATACATAAGAATCAGTAATTAGGGCTCAGACTATAGGTCACAAAAGCACTTTCCAGGGTAAGAAAAGACTAAAATACTTAAGGATTCAGCAAGGAAGCATAATTCTTTTAATCTTTTACTCTTCCATCTCTGCTCATTATTTTAGCACCTGTTGAGCTTGAATGTAGTTCAAAGATCAAGATAACTATGGTTGAGGTTCTAGATATATATGATTATCATCAAATAGGGATATATCTCAGGATTTTTCAGCTGTCAAAAACAGAAGTAAACTACTGGAGAGAACACTCTGTCTTGCAAGCCCCAAATGATGTTCACAGCAAACATCCAAATATTTGAAGTAGTTATCTGAATGGTCAGGCGAGTTTCTGGTTCACCTCAGGTGAATCCACCTGGACTCTTTTTGGCTGGTCTATTTCACCATAAATGATAAACAACCAAACAAGCACCACCCCTGACATTTGAGAGTGTAACGTTTCGACACAACAGCTCGGATGTTCCACAGTTAGCTGCCAGCACCGCCTCCTATGGCAGTGTGAAGGAGCCAAAGTACACTCAGCATTCCTCACTGCCATGTTTTTCCCAACCTGTGAGGCAACATAAGGAAACTGTCAAGCTCAGCTCTGCACCACTCGGGGTAACCAAGGTTCCACATGCCGTAGAGTACTGCGTGCTTGAGGGGAGACAATGATTAAGTGCAGGAAGAGGAAGTTTCCGGACTAAAACATTAAATTATCGCAAACAGCACTGTTCTCATTTAAAGCTGATCTGGGATATTTTTAGATGGCAACAAAATCCAAGTTCCTAAAATCTAAACTTGTATCGCATTAGAATGTGAACGCGATACCAATGAATAGGGTCAGCACTCCAGGGCACTGCCTGCTAAGTGCTATTCATGAGACTGAGCTTTCATTTCCATCTGCGTTCAGTTTTTAATTTCTGCATTGTTTGTACCTGTCGCTTATATGTGTAAATATAAATACACGTATGTTTATGCTTTATAATATAATATGAAAATGACAAGTCTGAAAAGCTGGCTTAAAACCCACACAAGTGGTATTGTGGTACAAATGCTTCTGATGGACTAGAGGCTAAGCTCATGTCCAGGTAGAGTGTTTAGGTGTGTCCAGGTGCATTGTCCTCTATGTGATTAACAACTGACAGGTGTACCCACTGATAAAGTACACATATGGGGACAGCAGAATGCCAAATAATTCTCTGAGTTTTGAATTGTTTAAATAAAGCACACTTCAGGGCTGGAGGAGGAGATAAGACGGCTGAAGCAAAGCTGTATCTATCTTTAAATACAAATACTTGTGAGAATTAAGCTCTATTCAGTTCTAGTACAAAGACTTTCTAATATTTGGCTGCCCTTCATCAGGCCTCAATATCAGCAGCAAGTTGGACATGTGAGTGCCTCAAAATAATACAGTTCAGTAAGGTCAAGCAGGGCTCACTGCTCTGTGGTCAGAAAAACTTAGAAAAAAATAAGGTATGTTTTATAAATGTACCATTAAGAATCATAACCTGGTATCTGAGAGTTTCACAAAGCATCTGACAGCACTTCATAGCTTGTCTGAGCAAAATAAACAAAATGTATTTATAAAATGCCAGACTAGTGGCAATAGAAAATTGACAAAACATATCAAATCACATTGCTTCACATTACTTAAGTATGCAAATAGAAGCACAACAGAAGAATATTGTTCCTGCAATATTTGACTATATAATCTCTAAAATACGTTTATTAAAGAAATTGCTAAATAGACAACATCTTATGAATATATCAGTTTGTCCTCAAAGCAGTATTAACACTGTTGAACTACACAGCAGAATTAAACTATAACAAAACAGAACTGAACATTCTAACAATATTAAGAAGAGATTATCTTTAGTGGGAATATTTTCTGTTTTCTAGTTTTTATTATTTATTATTACATGTTTGCAGTACATAATGACTACTTTCCTCAGGGAATTGATACATGTACATAACACATCTTGATTTTTTTAAATTCCTTTCCTCTTTCCTCCTTCCCTTCTTCCTTCATCTCTTGATCTCCTTTCCATTTGAAAAAAATACTCACATTTCCTTAATTTCTATTGTCTATTTTTATTTTGTTCTTTCTATACATTTTGAGATTTCTCAACTAAGAGGAATCATACAACATTCAAACTGTGTGTCTGATTTACTCCACTTAACATTGTGGTTTCAAGGTGCATCTATCCATTTTTTCTGCAAATGTCTCATTTAAAGAAACTCCCAAAATTAGACCCCCCCAAAATAAAAGACCAAATCAAAAACTAGGCAATGGAAACGATTAGATACTTCTCAGAAGAAATACAAATGGTCAATAAACACATGAAAAAATCTTCAAGGTTGGCCGTTAAAAAATCCAAATTAAAACAACACTAAGCCTTCATCTTATTCCAGAAAGAACAGCTATCATTAAGAAACAAAATCGGAACAAATGCTGGCGAGGTGTCAGGGTGGCAGAGTGGACTCTTCTACATCGTTAGTGGGAATATAAATTAGTACAAGCACTATGGAAATAAGTATGAAGATTCCTCAAAAAACTAAACCTAGAAATTCCATTTGACCCAGCTATTTCCTTTCTAGATATTTTGCCAAAAGAGTAAAAGATATCATGTTACATTGATACATCCCCACCAATGTTTATAGAAGCACAATTCATAATAGCTAAATCTTGGAAGTAGAAATATTTCCTTAGGTTTTATATTAATTTTCTGAGAATGACTTATATTGCTTTTCCTCTTTTATTTTAATAGTAGTATTAGCTGTCTTGAAGAGAATTTAGGAAATACAGACTTTTATTAGAATATTTTAAATCATACAAGTAACACATAAACATCTTTTGTCAGAAAATCATAGCCTATTGCCTTTCTCCCCAAACTAATGTCCACTCCTCTCATGTGATCACTGTTAAAAATTTGTTTATTCTCCATTAATTTCACAAGTGAAAACAAATTATATTTTAGCAATATATATGAAAAATACTCATATCAGTGCATCTATCTCTAACTCAATCCTTTTAATGTTTTTTATTAGATTTTGTTATCTGAATATATCATAGCTGATGAAAACAGTTCACTCTTGATGAATTGCAGTCTTTATTAATTCTTGCTATTAAATGATATAACATTCTTTCACATATATTTTATGGATTTGCATAATGCTTCAGTATGGGAGTCTGCTAATTAAATGGACATGTTTGTTTTAATTTTGTGAGATACTACCATTTTGCCTTCCAAATAGTTATATTTAATTACATTTCTCACTATCCTTAGCAACACAGAGTATTATGCATATAATTGTTGTGACTCTGAGAGTTAAGAAACTGTATTATTTTGGTTCTTTTCATTTGTATTTCTTTAAGTATGAGTGAGATCCATCACTTACTCAATATTAACCTCAAGCTTAAAAATCCAACTGAATCATCATGTGATTCTGAAGCCTAGGAAGTTATTCCTGTTCTTTCCAAGTAACTACTATGTTACCTAAAATTTGTCTTGTGATTTAAATCTTTTTCTTCCACTCATTTTATTGGCAACAATTTTAAATAATAATAAAAGCTGTTTGGTTTTAGCATTGTTAAAAAAGACCAAACCATTTATGTGTTTGGGGTTCTCTGCTGGGAGAACTTTAAACATAAAGTTTTCCATCTTTCCTACCCCAAGGCAGAGCCCCAGGGTGGCAATAGCCAAGAATTCAAAGCAAGTTTGAAAGTGAGTCACAATTGAGCCACACTGTAAAAGATAGTGTATGTGGTGAGTTAATTGTGCGTGAAATTATTAAAATGAAAAGTAACATTCAAATGCCCAAAACTATATATTTAAAAGTAAGAAAGAAAAGTATAACTAAAAATGCTAACAGTAATTATTGCTGGATAATAGGATTACAGATTACTAAATTGTTCTTGCCCTATCTGTGGAGATGTTAGAAACTCAGTACATCTCTTATGCATGAATTTGCCAACTTTACTCCTTGAAGTGCATACTAGAAGTATTTTGTATTCATTATAATGATAGTAATTAAGTAAGTACATTGTGAATATTTTCTGCCAAGTTATGATTGTATTACAAGCCAAAAGAATGTGGTACAAGCCCTGGCTGAGAACCTACGGTACTAGATTTATGGAAGAAACGGTTAGCAATAGCAAAAGAGAGAAGACAATAAAATGCTAATATTTAAATAAACTACAACTTTGGAAACTCAGCCTTAGATTCCTATGTAAAATTATGGTGTTTACTTACACTAAATCAAACTGTCTGGTCTCAGGATCCCTTACACTTTTAAAAGTATCTGGGACCAGAGAAGTTTTGTTTTTCTGGATTACACCAATTAATTTCTATTGTATTAGTGATGAATATTGATACATTTTAAAATATTTATTTAAAAATAACACGAATAAAGCCATGCATGTTCATATAAAAATATTTTCTAAATAGTAGCTATATGATCCAAAACATAAAGCAATTATAAAATTAGCACTTTCAGAGGTTTGTAAATCATTTTCATGTCTAGTAAATAAAAGACAACTGGATTCTGCTGTCTGCTTCTATATCCAATCTGTCCCACTACCACGTAACATGCAGCCTCTGGCAATCTCACTGTGCTCTCCTGAGAGAATGCTAGTGAAAGGCAGATGATATCTTTTATTAGCATGAAAATAACTTTGACCTTACAGGACTTGTGAGCTGCACTTCGAGTATCTCTGAATTAAATGATTTCTGTAGTCTTATTCACTTCTGACAGGTTGTCAATGTGTGATTCTCTCCAATTAAAAATGGCAAAATGAAGGATTATGTGCTGTGATTACAAAATACATTGAGTGCTTAAATAAAATGAAAATTGCAACAAAATTACATTGCCATCCCCCCAAAATACCCTTGCACACCTCAGACATATTTATCCCATCATTCCTGCCACTTTCTGAAGCAGTTCTGAAACTCCTCTTTCTTTCTTTACTTTTTTTATTTAAAGAAAAAAGCAAAAGAGAAAAAAAGAAATAATACAGAATTTTTTAAAAAACAGTAAGAAATCACTAGTTGATAAATTACATATTGTTATCTTAGAAGTAGTTGTTCAAGTTACAAAATCAAAGCATAAAAAGTGGACAATCAAACAATGACAGTGCAAACCATTGTGTTTGATAAACTAACAAAAACATAGTAGTATGGTTATCTATCTTGCACACTTAAACATACTTACAGTTCTATGCTTTAGAACACTTTCTTTCCCTTTCATTATTACAATATCTATTATACATTTTGGATCTTATTACTCTTTCAGATTTTTCATTATTTTTTATACTAAAGAGACAATACAATATTTACAAATGTGAGTCTAATTTATTTCACTTGTGAAGACACTCTCAAGTTGCCTTCATTTACCTATAAAAGCCTCAAGATCATCTTTTTTATAGTTGAATCATAGTCCACTGTATTAAAATTCCACATCTTTTTCAATTCTGCAGTTGATGGGCATTTGGGTTGTTTCCAAGATTTAACTATTATAAATTGTGCTGCTATAAACATGGGTGCACATATATTGCTATGATATGATCTTTTCAATTTTTCTGGGAAAATATCCAGGAGCAGAATAGCTGGATAGAATGGAACTTCCAGTCCTAGTTTTTTGAGGAATCTTCATACTGATTTCCACAGTGGCTGCACCAGTCTACACTTCCACCAACAGTGGAGCAGTGTTCCCTTTTCCCCACAGGCCTCCAACATCAGTTGATTTCTTGATGGCAGCTATTCTTTCCAGAGTGAGATGAAATCTCAGTGCTGTTTTAACTTGCATTTCTTGAATGATCAGTGATGGTCAACATTTCTTCATGTATTTATTTGCCCTTTGTATAGCTTCATCTGAGAACTGTGTGTTCATCTCAGATGCCCATTTTTGGAGAGGGTCTTTGAGTTTGGGGAGCTTGATGTTTTTCAATTCTTTATATGTTCTGGATATAAGTCCTTTGTCTGAGGGGTTGCTGGCTAAAATTCATTCCCATTCTGTGGTTTTGGTTTCACTTTGTTGGTGATTTCTTTTGAAGTGCAAAAACTTTTTAGTAATATGAGATCCCAGTTCTTGATTCTTTGAAGTACTTCCTGTGCAGTTTGTGCTTTGTTCATGAATTCTCTGCCTACCCCTATGTCTCCAAGATTTCTATCCACCTTGTCTTCCAGTAGACCTAGTGTTTCTGTTTTAATATTTAGATATTTGATCCATTTTGACTTTAGTTTAGTGCATGGTGATAGACATTGGTCTAGTTTCAGTCTTTGGCATGTGGAGAGCCAATTTTTGGAACACCGTTTATTAAAGAGGCTGTCCTTCTTCCAGTGGACATGTTTAGCCCCTTTGTCAAATATCAGGTGGCTGAGTATCTTTGTAGTTGTGTCTGCATCTTCTAATCTGTTTCACTGATCATCAGGTCTATTTTTTTGCCAGTATCATGCTGATTTTTTCACTGTAGGTTTGTAGCATAGTTTTAAGTCAGGAATTGAGATGTCTCCTGTCTTGCCTTTGTTGCCCACAATTGCTTTACCATTCTTGGTTTCTTCTGTTTCCAAGTGAATTTTAGGAGTGTTTTCTCTAGATCTGTAAGGTATGTTAATGGTATTTGGATTTGGATTGCATTAAATCTGTGTAACAGTTTTGGGAGTATGGCCATTTTCACAATGTTGTGAAAGTCCTTTTTATTGAGTGTCTTTTTGTACCTGCTTCAATGTCTGAATTGATTTAAAACATCTATGTCAATGTCTGTCAAATAAATATTTATCTATGAGCTTACCAAGTAACAAAAGTAGCTATGCCCGGGGCTTTGGGAAAGTCCTCTCTTTGCCTCCCAACAACTAAGTTCCTTTCCAAGAAATAAGTTCATGGCAGTCAAATAAGCCAAGTCAGTCAAAAAGTGCAAATAGTGGCCTAGTGATAAACAGAAAAATCCAAACTCTCTAAAATCTGAACTCCAGACACCTAGAAATAAAAACTTGGCAAAGAGAAAAAAAAAGAAAGAGATCATGGGGAACTGGAAAGGCCCTGACAAGAAAAGCTGAAGGTTACAGAGAAGCCGTAACCAAATTCAGCAATGCAGTAGGATAGAAAATAAACACATGAAAATGGATTGTGTTCCTATACAATCATAAACTCACAGAGAAAGAAATTAGGAAAACAAATCCATTCACAATAGCATCAGGAAGAATTAAATATTTAAGAATTAAATTAAAATCAGCATGGAAGTAAAAGTCCTCTACATTAAAAACTACAGCACTCTGAAAAAGCACATCAGAAATTGAAAGATTATCCTCTATACCTGCATACGTAGAACCACCAGTCAAAATGCCCATGGTTCTAAAACTGATAAACCAATTTTACATAGTCCTTATCAAAATACCAATAGTATTCTTCACAGAACTAGAGAAAACAATCCTATAATTTATATGGAAGGAGACCTGGGGTGGGGGGAATTTAGCTCAGTGGCATGAGTGCCTCCTTGGCAAAAGTGAGGTCATGAGTTAGATTGCTGATACAAAAAAAAGCCAGGGATTTAGCTCAGTAGCACGAGGTAAACACGAGGTCATGAGTTCAATCCCTGGTACAAAAAAAAAAAAAAACCTATAAAATTGCAAAACCAATCCTCCATAACAAGAGCAAAGTAAGAGGCATCAAAATCCTAGACTTTATATTTCAAAGCTAAGGTGATAAAAAAATAAATAAGAAACAGACATGCAGATCTGTGGAGCAGAATTGTTTTTCGTGTTTGCAAGATAAACAGCTTTAATGCAAGACAAAGAAATTTACAAGATTAGCTGACAATATCCAGCCACAGAATCAAATGTAGAAGAGTGCAATCTGCACACTGCAGAGCCAAAAGATCCAGTTGACAGCTTGGAGCTCATGCCAAAGTCCTGTGTCCAAGATGGAGAAGAGGACAGAAGCTTGCTCAGAGAAAGAAAGCAGCAGAAGCTCCTTCGAAGAAAAACCACAAAAACTCTTCTGAAGAAAAGCGGCCACAACAAAGCTCTTCCAAGGAGGAGCAGCTGAAATCCTTCCCCTCTGCTCTTTGTATTTGTTCCAACAACAAGGCCCTTTCAGTGGGTCTTACACACACAGAACCATGCTGACTCAAATCAGCTGGGCATTCCCCCCTCACTGACGATTAGTCAATCTACCACCACAAGAACTAAGGATGCAGAAACAGCTCCAGTCACATTCCATTAGTTGACATTTGACAAAGGTGTCAAAAACTTATGCTGGAGGAAATAGTTTCTTTGCCAAATGATGTTGGGAAAACTGGCTATCCATCTACAGAAGATTGAATCTAGACCCATGTCTCTCACAATGTAGTAAACTAAAATCAAAATGGATAGAAGATCTAAACGTTAAAACAGAACCACTTTAAATAAAACAAAATAGGTAAAATTCTTGTAGATACAGATGTAGGCAAGGACTTTCTGGCAAAACCCCAATTGCATAAGAAACAATACCAATAATCAATAAATTGGCTCATATCAAATTAAAAAGCTTTTGTACAGCTTAGGAAACAACCAACAAAGTGAAGAAAAAACCTACAAAACAGGAACATATCGCTAGCTATTCCTTGAACGGAGAACTGATATCTAGAATATATAAAGTCATAACAATTAGACCCCTCTTAGTTATTTTCTCATTGCAGAGACAAAGTACCCAACTCCCAAAGTTAAAAGAGGAAAGGTTTATTTGGGTCACAGTTTGTGGAAGTTTCAGTCTACAGTCGATAGAGTGGCAAGGCAGAGGGGAATCACAAAGGAGAAATAGTCCATGGCAATTAAGGGCATGCAGAAGGCAGTGAGCAGCAAAGTAGCAAACAGCAAGCAGCAGGTAACAAGCAAAGGGAGCAGCCACAAGAGACCTTCTTTCTGTTCTTTATTTGTATCTAGGCAACCCACCCTTAGGGAAGGTAGTGTTCATATGCAGAGTGGAAAAGCCTTAATCCTAGTGTCACACCATGACTCAGTCCCAGCAGCACACCCTTGATCCCAGAGCACACACCCTAGAGGCAGCCACATCCAAAAAGCCCCATCTATGAACACATGAAGCTTTAGAGAGACATATAGATACCACCCATTACACTTCTCAAGTTAAAAGATCCAGTCAAAAAATAGACAACTAAAATGAACAAACACTTCAGAAAAACAAATGCAAGTGGTTATCAAATACATGAAAATATGTTCAACATCTCTGGCCATCAGAGAAACAACCCTACAAGTTCATCTTACTCCAGAAAGAATAGCTATCATCAAGAGATCAAATAATAAATGTGAACAAGGCTGCAGACCAAAAGGAATTCTCACAGTTGTTAGTGGAAATTTAAACTAGTATGGCTATTATGGTAGTTTGTATGGAAATTTCTCAAAAACTAAAATTAGAAATTCCATTTGACTCAGCTACTCACCTTCTAGTTATCTTCCTGAAAGACTTAAAGACATCATATTGTAGTGATACATGCATACCCATAATTAGAGCGGCACAATTCACAATAACTGAATGTTGGAAGTAACCAGTATGTGCATCAATAGGTGAGTGGATTAAGAAAAAAGTATCAATATATTGAAATTTATTTATAGTATATACTTTGTCGTTCTATAGAAAGATAACATTTTTGATTTGATCAAAGTGATCAAACATTTCCTCTAGACATGGAATTTCTCTCATAATCAAAAGAATGCTGTGTGTACAGTGCAGTTTTAAGACATGGTTTAAATGCAATGCATTAAACAGTTCATTCCTAATCTTTGCCAAGATCAGATATAAGGAAAAGGCTGTATAGAGCTAACTGGACAGCATACGGGAGGCATTAAGAAACATACTCACTTAATGTTTCTATGGTTAATCATAAACAGTTTTGCCTCATTCCTTACAGAAATTTACATGAGAGAACAGCTTGTGTTTATAAGTTCAATGAACTCATTAATCCTTGCTAGTGACATAAGTTCTAGTAAAATACTCTGTAAAAGACTTTTGCAAATGGCAAAGCAGAAGCAGAGAATGACACAAAAGGTGTTATATCCATTTTCTCAACTCGAAATACATTTGAAATAAACTTTTAGAGGATTTAAAAGCACTTTTCTAAAACCTCAAGGTTTTAAAGGATTCATGGTGATTTCTGAAGCAAAATTATGCCTTGCACAGTAAGCCTATCTTTAGTATCTGTATTCAAGATAGGTTTATTTCCACTCCTTACCTCTTATCAGAAAAAGTTGTTTACTTAAAAGATAATTTGTGTAATTTACATGAGTGTTTCAATTTATTCATCAGTAAAAATGGGGATAAAATAAATAGTACACAGCAATCTCAACAGAATTACTTGAAAAGTCAGTAAAATGATGCAATAAAAGGCTTTTACCATGCATAGTCCCATCCCAAACTCAGCACTTAACAGATGAAAGCTGCAATGATGATTATGATCTTTATTTTCTTAAAATGTTTGAAAATATAGACCTGGGAATGCTGGCACTGTAGTATCAATAGGCTTTTCCAGCAATAACCTTTCCCAAAGCTGGTTTTGACACAGCAAACTACCCATATGAAAAAATAAAATCAAATGTACCCCTTCACCTAATATACAAAAAAATTGATTCCAGGTAGCTTAAAGACATAAATGTAAAACAGCAACATTCTACAGCTCTTAAAAAATAATATAGGAGAATATTTTATGAACCTTAATGTGGGAAACGATTTCTTCAGTAAGACAAGTAAAAGGTGAAGATATAAAAGAAATCATTAAACTTGATCGCAATAAAATAAAGTTTTCCAACACTACACACACACATACACACACACACACACACACACACACATGCGTGTAACTGTGAACACAAAAAGATTAAGGAAAAATAATTTTGTATCATTTGTATACTTTCTGTTTTTTTAATAAAAAAAGAAAATAAAAAAGTTAAGATATTTTCAACTCATTGACAAATATTAAATCACTTGATAATATCATGTTGGCTGAGACATATAGGAAGCAGAAAATTTATATGTTCATAGTAGTTTTATAAATAGACTATAATCATTGAAAAAATAATTGGGCATTACCTGCTCAAACTCAATGTATGAAATATTGCTCAAAAATTTCCCTTTTCTAGGGATGTAGTTCAATGAAAAGCATTCACATGGCAAGTGTAAGGTCCTAAGGTTCAATCCCCTACCACAAAATAATAAAATAAAATTGTACAGCTGTAATCCCAACACTTTATATGCAGGAAGGTTAGAGATACAAGCTCTACCTGGGAAACTTACCAAAACTCTCTCAAAATTTAAATAATAAAAATATTAATACTAGTGGAACTGAAAATGTTACTCAGTGCAAATGCCTGGGTTCAATCTCCACTAGCCAAAATAAACAAATAAACTAAAATTTCCCTGAGTTTTGTAGTTTTATACATGAGAACACATGTGTAAGAATGATCTTATCTGTCATTATTTACAATGAGAAAAATAAAGTATAGCAATAAAGCAATGGAATATTAGCATAGATATGGCTACAACTGGGCTATAAAGAACAATAAAGAACACAATAGAATTACAAAAAAAACAGTGAGAAAATAACAAATCCAAAAATATGCATAACATAAATTTCACTTATACCAACTACAAAAGCAGGCCAAATCAACAAAGTGTATTAACTTGTTTCTAGACCCTCCCTAAAAGCCTGATGTGGTCATAGGTGGAGCTTTTCAGAGATTCGGGGTCCAGGGTGTGAGCTGCTGGAATCAAGAATGTGATGCTGGTGTGATTCGTGGTGAGATGCTGGGACTAACTCTGCCCTACCACGGGTGTGAGTGTTACCCGCCCTAAAGGTAGGTAGTTTGACTAGGAGGTTAGGGACAGAAACCAGTGCTGTCTTGCCACCCTGCCTTGGCGCCAGCCAACTGTGAACTAAAACCCATACAAACTGTGAACAAAATAAACCTTCCTTCCTCTAACTTTGGCTATTGTAGAGCTTGTCTCAGCAATTAGAAAAGTAACTAAGACAGAGTGATTGGAAATCTTGGGCAAGGTTGACTATTTTTGAAAGAGAAGGACACAGTAGCCTCAAATCCTGTGGCATCTATTAAAATGACCATGTGGTTCTTATCTTTGGCTCTATTGATATGATGTAATGTGCTTATTGATTTGCATATGTTAAATCATCTCTGCATTCCTGGGATGAATCCCATTTGGTTTTGGTGTATAATCTTCTTGATGACTTGTTGAATTCTGTTTGTCAGTATTTTATTGAGAATTTTTGCATCTATGTTCATTAGGAAGATTGGCCTGTAATTCTCTTTTTTGGTTGGGTCTTTCTCTGGTTTTGGTATTAGGGTAATACTTGTTTCTGGAAATGAGTTGGGGAGAATTGCTTCCCTTTGAATTTGTCAAAGTGTTTGAGGAGTGCTGGCATTAAATCTTTCTTGAATTTCTTGTAGAATTCAGCTGTGAATTCATCAGGATCTGGTCTTTTCTTTGTTAGTAAGTTTCTAATTACATTTTCAATTGCATTAATTGAAATTGGGTTATTCAACAGTTTTACATCTTCTTGATGCAGCTTTAGTAATTCATATGTTTCTAGAAATCTGTCCATTTCTTCCTTGCTATCAAGTCTATGAGAATAAAAGTTTTCATAGTAGGTATTGATGATCTTCTGTATTTCCACAGGGTCTGTAGTGATTTAGCCCTTTTCACTCCTTACTGCATGAATTTCAGTTTCTCTTTCCTTTTTTTAAATAAGGCCATCAAGGGGCTTTTCAATCTTATTTATTCTTTCAAAGAACCAACTATTTGATTTGGGCTAATTTTTTATCAAAATTATTTTCTTTGTGTAATGTAGGTCAGAAATCAGAAAACAGATTCTTCTTTCTAGTCAATGCTTAAGAGCATAAATGTCTTCTGAGTGGCTTATTACACGATCACAGAAGTAAAAAAAAAACAGAGATAAAGGATGCTGTGCTAGAAGGGACTCTAGAGATGATTTAACTCAACTTTCTTAATCATAATTTCCATCACATTTACCGTTGCTGTGACTGGATTTCTTCATGTGAACATTTATACCATATCAGGCATGGAACAATTTATATGGCTTGTCTCTTTATGCAGAGAATGACAAACAGAGAGAGGAAGGGGTGAATGAGAGACAGAGAGAGATAGAAAGAGATAGAGAAAGAGAGAGAGGGGAGAGAGAGAGAGAGAGAGAGAGATGCTACAAATGTACAATTCAACTTATTTTCTAGGAAATTGAAGCTTTGAGGAGCTAAGACCATAGTCAAAGAAGTTGAAAATGATGTCATCAAGCTTTGAACCTAGGACTGAGCAATTACAGAACCTACCCTTGTGACAAATTTACCAACAGCAGCATTTAGTGAGTAGGATGGCACAGACCTGTAATCCCACCACCTCAGAGGCTGAGGTGGAAGGATGGAAGGATCACTATAAATTCGAGAGTTCAAGGCCAGACTTAGCTTCTTAGTGAATCCACAGCCAGAATTATGTAGTTTTCATTATGAACTACATAATGTCACCTGTTCTCAAAAAACTAAAAAACAAAAACGGAACAACAACAAAAAGCAGCCTTTTACCCTCATCCATGGGCAAAATGAAAATCCCCAAATTCTTTGCTCTTTTTTATATTCAAGACCACCTTTAACTTTTCAGATATAAAGACTGAAGCCCAAAGACCCAAACTGAAAAAGTACCCAGTGGCCTGGCCAGGGTGAACCTAACAATTCCCTGTTCCTGGGAACTTCCTTCTGATCCACACTTTATACAGGACAGCTATGGGCCATTTTGAACGAAATTAACTTTCCCTACTATTAAAATGACTCAGCATTTCACAAGATCACATGTATCTGTGTCTTCCTCCTTCTTTCTGAGTGTCACACTTCATTTCCCTTTGCTGAGTATCTTCCTGACGGCCTCTGAGCTTCCCTGTCCTCAGCCTCTTTGTTCTCCACTCATCTGACCAGTGATATTCCTTCCTTCCTTAGTATCTTTGATTCTCTATCACTGAGAAAAAATTCATATGCTCTGTATCATGGTCTACAGGGTCCTTAGTGAAGATCCCAGCCTCTGTCCCCTGCTCCCATCTCATATTCTACACTCTAGAAATCCCAAACCACATGGGGTTTTCCCATCATGCCAAGCTATTCTATGTTTAAGACCTTTGCTCCTTGCTGAGATTTCTAATAAAATACTTCACCCACCTACCTCTTCCTGTCATTCTGAAGAATCCCTAATCATTTTAAAAGCTGGCTTCGCATGTCATCTCTCCCACCCACACTTCCTCTTCTTAGTGACTTTGGCTTCTCCTAACATTCACTGTTTCTTCCTTCCTTCCTCTTCCTCTGACACCCTTCTTATTTCCCCAGTTCATTCTTTCTCTTTTCTTTGTTTTGAGACTTGAGACTACACCCAGAGCCTTCACACAGCAATATCTCCAGGTCTTTTCAAAATCTGATTTGGTCTCACTAAATTCCGAAATTACCTGTGCTGGGCTCTAACTGTTTTGGACTCCAGGAGTTCTGGGATTATATGTGTGTCACCATGATGACAGGAGATTTTATTTCCTGTGTGTTTACTCCTTAACCACCAATTGCTGAAGTTCTCCCAGTGCATGGTGATTATTTGTGTATCTATGTATCTTCTTACTTCTATCAACAACGAGTGTCTTCAGGTGTAAAATGCATCCATATCTTCTGGGTAGCAAATGTATTCATCCAGATATTCCACATCCTCTCAGAGCCTATTCATGCTTTTCATATGTCTCATAAACGCATTGAGATAATGCATAGCTTCACATATATTCCACACGCATCACTATAATGCTGCATGAACCTATAACTTGTGCAAACAACACAGTACTTGCGTAGATGATACACATGTCTCTCAAATGCCATGTAAGTTCACTTAGAACTGACATATTCAGTTGAACGCTCACAAGTTCACTTACACATTAGAGGTGTGACATGTAATTAGAAGAGTGGATCTTAAAGTGTGATTCTTGAGCCACCAGCAGTGGTAGCGTTACCTAGACACCTGTTAGAAATGCTGATTTTTGAGCCTGACCCTCATCTGCTGGACCAGGAGCTCTGTGGGTGAGGGCCAAATGATCTATGTGTAACAAGTCCTACAGTTAATTCTGGAACAAGCTCAAAATTCAAGATCCACGTACTTAGTTGCTATACACCATCAGACATTCTCCCTGCTTGCCTAGGTCATTTCTTTACTCAGTAGTTGATACCCATGTTCACTAAAATGCTACACTTATTACAGAAACATGTACTATTAAAAAGTCACTTAGCTGGTAAATGGCTCCAGTATTACTCACCATTATTTAGATGTTATAACTGGTATGTCAGAAATTCTCTTTACATAGCATGCATGCACATAGAAAAGATTGAAAACGTTCACTGTGTTATTAACAATGTTATTAACTGTTATTAACTTCAATCTTACACATGGTATCTATTCACTTTCATCTTTGACATTTATATGTTTCTTAGCTGTTACCTACCCTTTTCCAGACAATATACCTGCTTACGACAATATTTCACAAACCCATTCTGATATTCTGTGTGCCCATTAAGATAACATTTGTTCATGTAGAAATCCATGGGCTCATTCAGTATATCCACTCATTTCAGTACTGCCTTCCACACCTCACTAGTGTGCATCCCCAATCAAACCATGCTAAAGATGATCAAGAGCAGGGACTCTTCTGATCACTACCTGCTTTTATTCTTGGGAAAGGCTGCCTTGGTCTTTTCTCTCCTGATGCTGTGGGCATCTCACTGCCTTAGTGGACTATGCTGGCCCTCTGATCCTTCACTGCTTGTTGTGACCTTTAAGTGGAGACCAGTGTTTACACGGAATTTATACTAGTTCACCACACTCAAATACTCCCTTGTACTTAAAGAAAATTGTTCCAGCAAGTATCAGCTTTTATTTTATTTTATTTTAGTTTAGTTTGAACATGCTCTTAACCACATCTTTTATCATCTTTAGCCACCCACAATCAAATAACTACCATATTCATTCCAGGAAAACTTCTGATTGATTCTACTTCATAATTTTACAATTGCCTTGACCACAATCAATACAAAAGGCTTATGCAACAATACTGAGTCAACACTGTGAATCAAGGAGGATTGACTGGGCATTTATTATGAACTCAGCCTCTTTTATGGCCCATAAATACTTCTCTGCAGGGCACAAGTGTTTCTCCAATTTACAAAGAAAGTTCTTAACATTTGGAAATGGACTGATACTAATTTGAATCTTGACTAATCACCAACTATACGAATTTGAGAAAATGGACATAGTTTCCTTGTCTGCAGAAGGTAGATAATGTTTATTCTGTAGCTTATATGAAGTTTTTATATCTGATACATAATATATGACCAAGGTAAGTTAGCTTGTAAAAAGGATTGTGTTATAAGACAAATAAATGTTAGAATGACACTTTTCCACATCAACACTACCAATGCACATGCAGGTAAGGTAGGGACTGAAAGGCAATTTCCAATTACAAAGCTCTTGCCTACACATAACTCCCAATTATCTTAAGTACTGCTGAAATAAAATCTTGAAAAAGATTAAGTCAGAGTCAACATCCCATCGACAGAGGCACATCAGGATAAAAAATGAAGGGGATACAGAGTTTGGAAAACCAAACACAAGTGGACAATTCCAAATTGTCAGATTATAACGTTTATGAAAAGGGTAGAGATCATACCAAGCACAGGCCATATGGTCACTGTTCAGACACATCATTCTGGGTCAGATTAGGTACAGGGTCACTGACAAATGCCGTCAGCACTTAGGTCCAAGGGTATCATTCACTAGGGAAGAGGTTGGAGCATCTTCAGATTGTCTCAAAAAGAAACTCAAGTCTACTAGGAGGTCAGTACTGAGGTGAAAAAAAGTAAAATCAAAGGAATGGGCCTGGGGGTGGTGACAAAATGGCTGTTTGAGTTAGTTTCGCATTTCTGCAATATTGTTGTGACTTAATTCAGTGCATACTGATTAAAATAGTTACCTGGATGTACACATTTATTCTTTCATTGAGGCAACACATGGAGAAGTTAGAACAGTTCCAAATATACACTAAGGACCATGTAAGCATTTTCTAGCATGATGGTAATTGATTTCAACAACTATAAAATGCATGCCTTTATGTTTTAGTGGTTGGGAAGATAGAAAAGTAAAACATAAACCCTAGCCTCAAGGGACTTAGAATCTAATATTCTAATTTGATATTTAAAAACATACAAATATAAGGGAGTGAGTTTCCAATTCTTGGGTTTGGTGAGATCAGCGTGCCCCATCTCAGAGAATTTATCTGATGTGTTTAAGCAAACTGGGGTATTGCAGAGTAAGATTAAGAAAGTAGGGTATTCAGACAGAACAGTGTGAAATGCAAAGGCACATCAGAGTAATACTTTCACAGAAGTGGGAGGACAGGAGCAGACAATATGACACAGTGTGTGGAAACCACAAGATGAAGAAGCAGGTAGGAACCAAATCACAAAGGGTCTTCAGTGTCTTGATAGGAGCTTGGTCCTAACCCTCTATGAAACCACTGAAGGTCTTTAACAGGAGAGTGACTTGAGTTGATTTGTCTTTTAAGACCATCATTCTGGCTGCCATGTGAACAAAATCTAGAAGTAGGCAAGACAAGAAAAAGGGAGCTTTCCAAACAGTCTGCAGCAATTCAATGGAAGGTGATAGTGGTCTGAATAAAAGAGGAGACAGAGGGTGTAGATGGGATGTTAAAGAGGTAGATAGGACAGAGGTTTGGTGATCATACAAATAAAGAGCCGGAAGGGAGAGGGAAAGGTGTCCTATTATACTTAGAAAACCTGCAAGTCTTGACTCAAATATCATGGGGGAGCCGGAGCAATGATCTGTTTCCTTAGAGAATGAGTGAGGAACACCACCAATGATTCAAAGATTCGTGGTCAGTCGTGCATGCTGGAGCCAGACTGACTTTTCTGAGATGATCAAATAGAATGGCTAATCCAATGAAGAGAGAATGTCACAGTCACCAATCCATTTAAGCCAAGCAGAGGACAGCAGCTGCTAGAATGATGCACATGCATGTCGGTAGGCAGTGAATGAAAATTCTAAAGCGAAGAACCAGCGGCCAAATGAAAAATCAGGCAGTGACTATGGAGTGTTTTCTGGTTATATAAAAAAGAACAGGAAGCTAATTACTTGATTTCTGAGTGGGCAGAGTGCTGGCCTTCTAAAGTACAAAGGTCTTTTACAGATGTCACCAGAAGAGCACAGGTAAAAAGGCCAGAACTATGTATTAAGTGACCACTAAAGTGAGTGAATGAATGCATGAATGAATTTCCCTGAAACATTAAATCTAGCTTTTAAGATTCCCTAGTGATTACCTTATTACTCACATTTTCCTCATGGGCTTGGTGATGGCATATTAATAACTGAGAGTTGATTAATGCTCCAGTGTTAACTTGGAGGGATATTTTAACAGTATCCCCATGCTTCTTTACTTAGCTCAATCATGTTCAACGTTCTCGTCTATAATGTGAATAAAAGTACAATTGTCATCCTTATCCCATCTGAAAATCACTCAAAGCAAGTGACTTCCTTGTCTCCTTCCTTTGCAGACTTCCCTGATGAATGCAGGTCTGATCTAGGAAGATGAGAATCAGAGATTAGCCAGTTGCTTTATGGGCTTTGGGGAACTTGCAAGAGAAAGGGCAGGGAGGAAAGAAGGGAGGGGAGAGGGAAATAAAGATGAGGAAGTAAGGAAAGGGAAGGAAAAAGCACATCAAAGGTGGACAGGAAGAAGGGAGAAAGGGGGACAGAAGAAAGGAAAAATGGGAGGAGGGGAAGTAAAGAAAGAAAGAAGAGGAGAAAAAAAGAAAAATATAAAAGAACAAATCATAGAAAAATATAAAAGAGCAAAACATAGAAAAGATTCTTGGACAAGGAAGAAAGCTAAAATCCACCACACTAAAAGGGAATCATGAGACAGAAAATAAACATTACCATGGAGCCACAGAGGCTGAGATGGGAAAAAAGGAATCTAAGAAAGCACCTGTTCATTTGACAAACGGACCACATGCAACCCATCAGAACTATTGAAAAGCGTACTGAACTGACATGTCATGAGCTATCAGCAACTCAAAAGATTTATCAGAAGTTGTCTACCGGCTTCAGGTTTGGAAGGGGAACTGCTGCCCGATGGGGATTAAGCCGGGTAATCTCATGACCACCACGGCTGTTCTGATACAGGCAAGGACATACTCCCTATGCTTGTGTTTATGACATGGTACCCTGACTGGCACAACCACCAAAGATTCAGTGAAAAGTAGAGGAAAAGGGAGAGGGGGAGAGAGAAACTCGAAGTATGAAAGGACAATTCTTTCTTTTCTTTTGAATTCAGCCAATATTTATTTGTGGCTGAAGGGGACACATAGATGAATCAAAATCAATAATTCTTGCTTTATGGTCCTTCAGATCTAAGAGTAAGACAAATATTAATTAAATATTCCTTCTTATGAATGTATAAATACTGAAATAATAGTTATAATAAAGTCATTTTGCATAATATATAACAAATGAGTTGAATTCAGAAAGCAGATGAAGTTGTGTGTTAGGTCAGGCTGCCAAAACAAAATACCAAGCATGTGTCATAAACAGTAAAAACTTATTTCTCACAGTTCTAGAGGCTAAGAAGGCCAAGTTTAAGGTATTAGCAAAATCCTCTGGTAAGGGCCCACTTTTTTTAACAGACAGGTTCTCACAAGCCCCTGGGTTCAGGGGCTTGGTTTTATTTTTTTCCTCTTTAGAGACACTAATCCCATTAAGGGGCCCAATTCCCTTAATATACTCAAACTCTAATTACCATGATTACCTAATTGCTCTGTCTCCTCACATCATCACATTGGAGGTTAACAGTCAGTGTATAAATTGGGGAGTTGGAGGTGAAAACATTCAGTCTGTAACAGGATATATCCAATAAGATGTCCTTGAATCAGCAAGCCCTAAGCTGAGATCTGGAGAACAGGCAGGAGACTTCATTTCAGAGACAGGGGACAAGTGGCAATGTCCTACAGCGTAACAGAGTAAGGGCCCCTGGTAGTATTGAAAGGCCAACTTATGTGGGACACAGAGGTAAGATGAGGCTCAGGAAGAAGCCTTGATGAACAAGCAGCATCATGTCACTTCATAATGGTGTAAGCTGTAATGATTTTTATTTCCCTTTTTCAACAATTTATATTGAGAAATTGCTAGGTCAAGTGCCAGCTAGGCACAGAAACTATACCAGGGGTGGTAAGCAAGTCAGGTGTGATTCTTTCCTGTTCTTCATAGAGCTTAGAACCAAGAGGAGCAGATGAATAGTCAAACAAACAACAAAAATATCACAGTGCAAAAATTCCAAATATTGATACAGGGAAGTAGGGACCTTTAACATATGCCAGAAGATGGGATCTAAGAGGGCTTTCTAAAGGAAGTGTCATTTAAAGTGATCCTTGAAAGAGAAGTAGACTTTAGCAAGGTAAATAGAAACAAAAGATATTCTAGTCTGAAAGAGTATGTATGCAGGCCCAAAGAGAAGACATAGCACATCCTGTGAAAGATGTATCAAGAGAAGAACCTGAGGATTTAAATAAGGGGCTCACAGAGAAGAAACCAGGCTCCACCTCAAATGCAGATCACATGCCAGGGGGAAGGCTGTATGGAATACATGGGAAAATGGAAAATCAAAAGCTAGAAGGTCACCGTAGGACTGTTATTATCATGCAGGTGAGAGCTGATGAAAACTGAATTATATTCTGAGAAATAGAGGACAAGGAAGTTGGATGGGTTTGAAACATTTAAGAAATAAAAGCCACTAGACAGAGGGTCTAAGAATCCGTGTATTGATTATTCTGTAGTGAAAACTCAATGGTATCGATAGCCTAATCTCTAGAATCTCTGAATATGTTAAACAGAGATTCAGAAAGCCCAATGTACTGTAAGCATAAGGGCCCTTAAAAAGCAGAAAAGAATGGCAGAAGAGAGAGATCCAGAGAGATGGCCGTAAAGAAAGCCTGGGCACGTCCTTGATGGGCAGAAGATGGAAGAAGAAAGCCATGAAGTAGGAAGAGTGACAGCCTTCAGAAGCTGGAAAAAGCAAAAAGTAACTTTCTTGCCTAGAAACGACAGAAGAGATGCAGCCTTGCCATTTTGGGCTTCTGATCTCCAAGGAGAGGATATACTAAATTTTCACAGTGAAGTAATATACTTTGTGGTAAATTATTATAGCAGTAGTGTAAAAGCACAAGAAGAGAAAAAAAGGATTGAGGAGAGCGCCAAGACACTGCTAAAGAGAGGGCTCCCATTATGAAACACTGGAGGAACAGAAAGGGGTCAGGAGATAGATGTTTACTTTTGAACACACTGGGTTTAGGAATCACAAAAGAACTATAGCTGAGAGATACAGATTTAAGAGTTATTAATATGAGTGGTAACTTAGGCTACCAAATAAAGGTGGTTATATTGAGGGACTGACAGAGAAAAGAGGAGAGAAGAGAAAAGAAGGGAAAGAAGAGGAGTGGAGAGGACGAGAAGAGAAAAGAATAGAAGAAAGAAAGAAAGAAAGAAAGAAAGAAAGAAAGAAAGAAAGAAAGAAAGAAAGAAAGAAAGAGGAAGGAAGGAAGGAAGGAAGGAAGGAAGGAAGGAAGGAAGGAAGGAAGGAAGGAAGGAAGGAAATGTAACACCCAGCCCTTAAGAGCACAAGGATTCAGAGGACAGGGAAGAAGAAACATCCAAAGCTGAGAAAAAGCAGTCAACAAGGAAAAATTCAGGAAGGAATCAGGCAGGGAGTGACACTGGCCCAAGTCGAGGAACGTCTGAGCTCTCAGAAGCTAGAAGAGCCCAGTGAAGGCTGTTTCCACCGCAAACTTCAGAGGCAGTGTGGACCCTCCAACACCCTGGTTTTGGGCTTCTAGCCTCCAGAACTTTGATACAATACAGTTGGGCTGTTCTACACCACTTAGTTTGCAATACTTTTATTACCGAGTCCTAGAAAATTAATATGCCTTGTAACTACTCAGCCTGGATTGTTTTGAAATATGTATTAGGTACTTTTAAAACAGTATTTTTGATTCAATTTATGTTCATCTACACCAGCAAAATAACAAGAGTCTGTCTAACAAGAAGGTCTATTGCAATAGATGCATAGTAATAAAAAATCAGGAGCGATTCAAAAACAAAAAATTGGCTAAACCATAAGTTCATAACCAGGAATATGATATCATGTCAAGCACTAGTAAAATATCATTTTGAAGGAAATTAATGATATGGGAAAATGTTCATACATTTTTATGTGAAAAAGCTGGTTATATTGGGTCCAATATGACACCATCTTTTTATCTTTATTTCAGCTCTATTGCTATGTATTCTTGGGCAAGTCCCTTAGTGTGTGAACCTCACTTTAGTCATCTGTAAATCAGGACTAAGAACTTGCTCTTTGATTATTGTGAGAGTAAAATATGATAATCAGTATGATGCATATTAGTATAATGCCTAGCAAACATTTAGTAGTCAATAATTGTTATATAGTATTATTATATGTCAATCTTATAAAATTAGTTTATTAGAAACTAGAAGTCCATGCCAGCTTTCCAGGAAAGGTGTAATTCTATGATTTTTTAATGTTCATCATTTAGAATTGCCTAAGTTGTCAAAATATTTGTTTCACTTGCTGGGTACTAACACTCAGAGATCAGTAATTCAGAGCAGTGAATCAGAGCAGTACTTTGTGTTCATAACTATGACTTCCTGTTAAAGTTATAATTTCAGTATAAAGAAAATTTCTAGAAAGGGAAAATAAAGGGCTAAGCAGGTTAAAAACATTTGATTAGTATAAGATAAATGACAACTGAAATATCATTGCCAACAATTTCCTATCGTAATCTTTGGTGTAATTTCCTCAAAGCATTTCGCAGAATAAGAGCAGTGAAAAACAAGTTTTCTTTTTCTTCATAGAGAATTTAACAATGGAAAATGTTATTGCTGCTTACTCAAGATGGTCTTATAGAGCCACTGCGAAAATTAGCAGGCATTCAGTGTTATAGGATGAAATGTTTTCTTTTCTAGAAAAAAAAGAAGGAAACAGAAAGCAAGGATATTTATGCCTGACATTTATTCATGCGGCCACTGAATTTGCTTACTATATGTTCTGTGCACCTACAAGTGGAGAAAAAACAGTGATTTTACAAGCAAATACATTTTTATTAAAATTCATTATTTAAAAAATTGATATCTATTTTATTGTATATATTTCACATAATGTGTGTGATTTCTTCAGTATGTAAATTACCATGTCCCTCATCTCACATAGCTGGAAATTTTACTGAGACAGTAGATTTTAGGTACTCTTACCATGAATTCTTTATTCATCTTGAAAGTCATCTTCTTTATCTGGATGCACCTGAGTATTCTTACAGGAATTTCTTGAAATTCATTGTAATCTCTTAGTTCAATTAGCCAAATCGGTGGGGATGGGAAGTGTTGGGCAGAAGCATGAGAAATTTAAGTGCTTACATTTATCTTCCAAACTTTATCCGTAAGGGTCTTTTTCTAATACATGCTTCAAAAAGTCTCATCAGTTCAAAAAGGCTCAACCCTACTGATGTAGGGTTGACAATATCGCGAGCATCGCTACTCCCTACACTTATTTCTGACATTTCTTAAAGACAGAGATGACTCAGACACCTGTTATTGATGAGTCATATTTCAGACCTAAGGGATGGTCAATTATTTCATTTGCAAAAGAACCATTTGTCTCAGAGAACTACTAGACAATTCCAAAGAAAATAATACCAAATAGTTATCCTTACTTGGAGACTAGATTAGAGCCAGTATTCAAGAATATTGAGTTAATGTTTCCCTTCCTGTTTCTCAAATAACCTACTATCTAACAACTTATGGAAATCTTTATATAAAATTCATTTATACTTCATATTAGTGTAAATATGTTTTCCTGTACATTATACCACATTTTCTGTGAACAAAGAACAAGTAAATTCAACCCAGTCTACACAGGTTTTGGAGGAACATTAAAGTGAAACTGGAATAACAAAGCAAGAATAACTAAAAAGTGAAACTCTAAGTCAGTCAGATATTTATCCCAGGCTTATAACACCTCTTTTTATAAAAATCAATGTGAATTTTTAAACTTTTTTAACTATAATTTCTGTGTCTCTTAATTACACATATGGAATGTTTTATTAGGAAAATGAAAGTAAGGCTAAGAAAAGACCACAGAATGAATATAAATAAAAGAAAATAGGCACATTGATATATATCTTCAATTAAAATTCTCTTTCTCAGGTGAAATGGGTATCATATCAGTGAAACTTTACTTCCCAGATTTATAAGGGTTATTTGTCATCAGAGTAATGGAAACCTATTCTTGAATGTTCTTTGATTTGGGGGGGGCAGCCCTGATTCTCCTAAGATAAAATTCAGATTCATCATTGAAGTCTTAGAACACTGTGAGTATGGACTTGCACGTGCTACTTGCTAATGGATTTGTGACTATTTGTTTACTGTGTCTGACTCTTTCCAAAGGGGAGGAGTACTATCTGCTCACATCTACTCTGATCTGTGACTCAAACTCTAATACCGGAAACAATCCCTAGGTGAGAGCCTCAGATTTCTGAGTTCTGGTGTGGCTGAGACAATGATGCATGACCCAGGTCATCCTTTGCAAGACTCACTGCCCAAGCTACCAGCAGGCAACCTCCAGATGTGAGCACCTTCCAGGGGCGTCAGCTGCAGAGGATTATCTAGCCTATTCTCCATGAGATTGCCCATGCGGGATTATCTAGCCTATTCTCCATGAGATTGCCCATGCCTAGCTGTTAAGCAAAATGGTGCACAAAGCCCTGACCATTTTGAACCACTATGGAAGGACTCTAATGAAAAATATCTGTTCCAGTGCTCCCTGCCAGATTGGCTGAGACTTTTCTGATGTGTATCACAGCTAAATATCTTCCTTTACCCAGTCTTGGTGCATCCCATACTTTCCACATGGCTGATCTCTAACAAGCCTATCCCATCTGAAATTCTATCTTAACACCTACTTCTAGAGAACTTAGGCAGGACGTTATGGTAGAATATACAAAGGTGAATGTTCTCAGATGTTCAAGAAGCTATGTTAAAAACAGGTAAGCGGCGCGAGCTGCGTGCACTCCAGGGAGAGAAAAGTCAGCGTATTTCCAGAATCCACCATGCTAGGACTTGGGGGACCAACCAAGAAAGCAACCAGCCAGCCTTCCCTGTAAGCAGAGCGAGCTGCGCACATGCCAAAGAAAGAAAAGCTAGTGTCTCCCATGAGCCTAGGCGCTGGGCTGACAATCAAAGGTCCCGTTCCTGCCACCCCGTTAGCAAACGGATGCTTCCAAGGATAGCCTGAGTTGACAGCAACTAAGGTACACAAAGCAACTAAATGCTGGTATTGTTTGACTGATTATACTGACCTGGGGTCAGCGGTCTGAGCATCTCTTGGGAGGATGACAGTATGCAATACAGCAAATATGGGGGACTTCCTCCTATCTTCTGTTTGAAGGCCAATATTGTTTTCACTGTTTTGCTTTGTTCTTATTCATTGTTTTGCTCTATTCTGTATTCTGTTTTGATTAATTTTATAGTGTTTTGTTTTTGGTTGGATTTTGCTGTACCTGATGGAATTGGACAACCATTATGAAGATAACAAGATATACTATGGTAGTTATTGTTTTCCCAGTGTCCTGCTCTGAAGTTCTGTATAAATTTCACTGGATTGTCTTGATTGACTTTGTTCTTTCTTGTTTTGTTATATTTTACAATCTTTAAAATAAAAAAAAATTTTAAAAGCTATGTTAAAAACAATAGACCAGTCATAATACATCCTATCAGTGGATAGAAAGATAATAACTATGTGGTCATCTTTTCACAAAATTAAACAATCTTTCAATATAAGAAACTCAACAAACTAGAAACAGAAGTAATATCCTTAGTCTAATAGAAGGTATGTATGAAAAAGAACAAATGTCATACTTAATGATGAAAGGCTGAACTCCTACCCCTAAAATCAAGAAAGGTCCCCTTGGGCTTTGGGTATATATTAAGATGAAGCCACTAAAGCCATCCTGGTTTACCTTTAATGAAGGGAAATGAGCACCAAAGATTCAGAGTGAGTTCTGGGGACAACTGAAGGGCGAGTCCACTTTACAGTCCGAGTCCTGCAGCATGGTGCCCTTGCACTGGAAACTGTGCTCAGAGCACTCTCATTTCAATGGCCTGTGCGGCCTACTGAGGAATACACGAATCCATTTCCTAACAACTTTCTGGAAACAGTTTATTAATTATGGCTTCACTTTCAAATAGTAACTCATTGTTTCTATTAATGTTTTTTCCAATTCTCACAGTCTCTTTCGTGCGCTAATGTGAACCTCTACTGCTTCTGAGACCCCATGTCTTTAGGTTTAGGGTTATGAGTATAAATGGTTCATTTGACCCTGTCCTCTGTGCTGTGAAAAGATCCCAGCCTCCCATCCTTGATTCTGTTCCACTCCTCCTCCTCACTGATCTCACAGGTAGCCCTGTGAATTAGTTGTCATTTTAAGCAGGAGCAGAAGATAGCCAACTTCAAACTAGCTTTATCTGGAAGGCATATTCTAAGGGATCACTTTGCATAGCTGAAGAGATAGTTGGACAACTAAGAGGTGGGTAATGTACTATTGGGTTTCTGCTTATCCATCTTGCTGTTTCTGCTTTTTTCTGTGAGTCTGCTCCATTCTCACCACATGAGCATCCTTCAGAGCTGGAGACCAAGGCTGTCAAAGCTTTTATATCAAAGCTTTCATATCAGAGATGTACAGATACTGTGCCTTAATGTTACTATGAAAAGCATAGAAAACCAAGTTTGTTGGTTAAAAGATTAGAAAATATCTAGCCCATGAATTTGAAAGTAACAGGTAGATCTAATCCAGCTCAGAGAGGTGTTCTTCCTAAGCAGCAGAGATTGCTGTTGGTACTGCTGTTTATTTTAATTCATCTTAATTTAGGTATAAGATGTACCTTCCAGTCAGCCTCAGGCCCTGTCACATTCATCGCGGCCCTGCTGCATGGCCTTCTCTGAAACAATCCAAGCCTATAGCCCCCTCTAGACTGATACCAGGCCATTTTCATTTCTCCATGCTCAACAACCAATGCAATATTTGCACGATGAATCCCAAAGAAATCTTTGAATCAAAAACCAAAACAAGTTGTAAAAAGACTTAGGAAGTGTTGTAAAGTGAATTTCCATATCCTGGATTAGAAAAGCACAGAATATTGTATTGATTAAAGAAGATTAAAAAAAAAAACAGAGCACTTGGCATTCAATGAAAGTACTAGAGTAGCATTCAATGAAAGTACATCATCATCATCATCAATAGCATGGATGCTGTCACCATGTTGCTTTAAAGTTTTAGTCTTTTGTCTCCCTTCATAGGAATTTTTACCATGCACCTTGCTAGGCACAGCATCCCCAATTTACCCAGATCTCAGGATATAGAAGAGAGCCCTGCCTAGCAGATCACCAAAGCATAGCAAAGACCATGCTGGTCCTTCAAGATACCAAAGCACTTGAACATTTCTAAAAGAGTTTCCCTGCTTGAACAGCCTCCCAGGAATCCCATTCAGCAAGTTTTACATCCACATCCCCGGTGTCCAAAGCCTAGAAGAGGTTTCATTATTGGGACCGTAGAGAACACTTCTTAAACCAGACATTGAAGGAAAACACAATTTATTTCCTATGTTCTTCTGTTATTATATCTACAGATTGGGGCACTTTCAAGCTGTATTCTCCTTATAGACCAACAGTGAAGATTAATTAGGTCGTGTCAGCCAAATGGGGTTCTCCTGAGAGTTACACATAAATGTACTTACATTTGTTATTAGGCTTAGGAAATGCTCTCCCATTCTCTGAGCTATTTAAGATAAAGACTGTTCATAAGTGAACAGATGAAAGAATAAGCTTTGGTATTCACTGTGACATGCCTCAATCAAATAGATAACGGAAGGATGCTGCACTCTGAGGAAGCTGCTCAGCGAGTTAGCACCGCTCTAAGGAGCCACTTCTTTATGGCACAGATGCAGTTTCCAATACCATTTTGATTCAGCCCTATATTAAAGATCTACCTCAAGTAGCCAATTGATCTGTGCTAGTCCCTGGAGTGCATGCTTAAAGGAGGCTTCATTGCATTTATTTAAGATGCCCCTGCTCCTGTGTGAAATGCATTTGATTTGATACACAGAAAAAAGACAAAAGGCTTCACTGACTCAGGCCCATTTTGTTCCATTTTGCATTACCATTTTTAGAAAATGCTGGAAATCTAGTTCTGACCCACAATCTTTGGATGCATGTTTATTTTCCTAGCTCAATTTTTAAAAATACTTTCTCTAGATCTGGAAATGTATTAGGTAGTTTGGGAAATTCTGGGAAATTTCCATGTGCTTATTACCTTGAATAACAAATACTTATGGACATTTTGCACAGTTTTACATATTTTAGTTAAAATGATCTTTAAAACTTTTTTATTGCTCTACGGAATTCTCTCAATGGTAACAGTGCTTGCTGTGTAAGTTGGACATTGGCAAGGAGATCTGTTCTGTGAAAGCAACTTTGAAATCACGATACTTTAGTGAGTTTCCTCCTAGGGCCTCACAAGGATGACTCATGTATGATAACACAAATTCTAGGGAGAAATACTGAATATTTCATAAAGCAAATTCATTTGCTCCTCTGTGCTGTGGGCCAAGTTTACATGGGTCTTCAATTAGATTACCCAGGAGAACAAGACTGAGCCTCCGCTTTCCCCACTCTCATTTCTCTCTGAAATGCCTTTTCCTCCTCTGCTCCTTCTGACAATCCCTTTCTTTGAACGGTGGTGAGAGTTACACATAAATGCATTTATATTTGTTATTAGGGTTATTAATGATCATGGGAATGACAGCAACCATCTCTCATTAGTAGGTGCCAAATAGTTTACTTATGTTTTCTCATTTAATCTTCACAGCAGCTCTAAAAAGAGCACTAACACCATCCCAACATTACAAATAAGGAGGCTGAGAATTAGAGAAACTGACTCAAAGTCACACATATTTGAACCCAGGTCTGTTTCACTCCAATACCCAGACTCTATACTTCTGAGCAACAATGCTGCTGGAAGCATAAGATTAGAAAATCTTGGCAAAATACATAAGCATTATATCAGTGCTGTCTTTCCAAATTCAAAACCCAGAAGAGAAAAGGAGCGGTCAAGCATTCAACACAAAGTAGTAAATGACAACTTTATTTTGTGAGTTTGACTTTGCAATAAACATAAATCCAGTTCAATTTCATGCATGGCAAAGTTGGTTTCCCTTCTGTAATATGCAATAATACACAGAAAACTAAGCAGAACTGTGCAGAGATAATATGCTAAAAGAAAAATCACAATTCTCCACTGAAAGAATTGAAAGCTTTCTTGCTTATTACAATATTCTGACCATAAAAAAGGAAAAAAAAAGAAAAATGTTTAGGTGAAAGTGTATTATATGTAATATAAAGGATAAAAGAGAAGAAAAACAAAATGTAAAGTGGATAAAACCTAAAGACCCTGTAAAAGTAGAAGACCACTTTTCCAACACAAAGTTGGAAGATATACTATTAATGGGTAGGTGCTTACATGCTAAGAGTTTGTCACACTGGGTAGCAAACCATCCCATTATCTTCACTGAGCTACCTTGTCCATCTGGCAACAGCTGTACCCGACACTTTTCAAAATGAAGTCCAGGTGCCAATTAGACAAAACTCACCTGATCTCAGGAACAACTTTGCAATATTTGAATGTACATCAATAGAGTACAACACTTGCTTAAAGTCTCAGATACTTTTTAATGTAGACAAAAAAGACTGCTCTTTCCCTGCAATAATTATTGTACCTTACAAAGCAATGCCAGCCAAGTTAAGATCCAAGAATCTGCTCCTAGCTTTTTATCAATTCAGCTGCTCACAACTTCAGTGGATTCCATTGATAGTGTATTTCAACATCCAACACGGTCAGATTTGTCCTACTATTCAATCACTATTCCTCTTTCAGAGATTTAAATACATCCCTGCTCATCTTATGCTAAGCAGAAACAAAATTGGACCATGTAGATACATAACATAGAGGAAAAATTTTTTATACAACTTTAACTGTAGTTACTTTTGATTTCTAATAGAGATACCATGATTTACGTAATTCTTAACTTCTCCTAATCTAATTCAGAGACAAAAGGGGAGGAAATTAGTTTGAAGGGACTTCTGCTTTAAAATGGTGAGTTAAACATAAGCATTTAGTTCTTCTCCTCCCAAACCCTATTAAATGAGAACTTTTTAAATGCATTAACTTACAAAGGAAAATGATGGATAAAAGATCAAGTAAAGTATCAGTGGCTAGAAAATGCATGGCCAACTGACATGGCGAGACAAAAAGAGGCTGAATTCTAAATAAGCAACAGAGAAAGACAAAAGGCACTTGCTTTACACTGCATGGCGTCCAGTAGGCTCAGAATCACAACACCAGATACTTCTGGGAGAGAAAAAGAACATAATGCCTCAAGTAAAAATTTGTTAGAGAAATGTTTAAGAAATATCCCCTCACCCAAATGATTCACTATTGTTCTTTCTGTGTCTTGGCAGAGCCTGAAGCTTCATTCTTAGGAAAGGGAACAAAGGATCTCTGAACTGGGCACAGGTACAACTGAGAACAAGGCCCCATAATGGGGAAACTAAGCATTTGCATTCTCAAGGTTCAGACCTCAGTGCTGTTACACATCTCCGTTTTCAGAATTCAGTCACCAGGTAGAGGCTTGTAACCAAACTGAAAAATCTGATGATAATGATGTCAGAAGTTCTACGATAAAAGAGTCCATCTAGTCATTTTATATGATTCAGCCTTACTGGCAGCCCTCTGTATCTCACCAGGAGCCTTCCAGAACCTTCTTTTTCTCCTCTCTGCCAGGGCCTTTCACTGTTCCTCCCTTCTAACTCTCACTTTGCCTAGGCAAAGTCATCTGACTTTTTTTCCTAGATACTCTGGGTCATTTCCCACCCAACACCTATTAGCTCATCAAGGTAACGATTGTATATATTCACAAATTATTTTCTCCTTCCATAGAAAAGCGAAATCTGTTTGAAGAAGTAATAGACTCTACGGTACCCAACCCACATTCTCCTTCTTAGGGTTTAATAAGCTTGTTCAATCATGTAGTTTAGATTAAGAATGATGCCCCAAACTCTCAAGCACACAGGGGCAAGGCTTTTGGAAGATGATCAAATCCGACTTTAGCTGACTTGCTGTTAGGAGGTGGGACCTGGTTGAAAGTGTGTCGTGGAGAGCTGTCCTGGAAGGCTGTATCTTCCTGCTTGGCTCCTCCTTTCTCTTTCTGCTTCCTGTCCACCCTGAGATGAGTGGCTTTCCTCTACCTGGCCTTTGCACTGTGTTTTCTGATTGGATTAGTTCTATCATAGACTGAAACTTCTGAAACTGAGCGAAAATACACATTGTATCCTCTAAATTGTGGGTGTTCAGTACTGTGTCTCACCAAAGACATCTACACACCTGTATATTCTCTAGGTCCTTCAGTATATAATAAGGTTAATGTAAGTTTCTTAATTATAACTTAATTAATAAACTTATTAAGTTATGACTTCTAATTATATGCAAGGGCTCCCTGCAATGCAGCCTGTTTGCAACTGCAGTCCTTCGAGGGCGTTCCTAGACACTGCCTTTGGCCTTTAACCAAGAAGAATAGGGAAGTCCCCCTCAGCTCCACGGCACCTCTTGGGACTCTCTAAGGCTCTGTCGTGTTGTATTGTAACTGCACTTCTCCCTCTATCCAGTCAGCTTTCTGTTTCCTCCCTGCTGATTTTCTGAGTTCATCTTGAAATAAACTTCCCACTCGCAAATCTCTCCCTCAGAGAAGCAGACCCACAGCAATCTGTGACAAGCTTAAGGCAATTTAATACATGTACCTACTTGGATATGAAATATATCTTTATGAATTCATGTGGCCATAATATATGCAAAACAAATTATGAAAACAAACATAGCAACCTTTCAACATGAAACACAAGATAGTGCTTGAATAAGACAGGTAGGTAGGAGATGAAGTGGCTGGTACTGGACAGATGGGAGGAGAGGCAATTGTCAGCCCCCGAGGCATTTTGTCTGAGTACCAAGGACTGAGGAGGCATAAGCAGGAATGGAGAGTGGCTTTTTCCCAATATCTGACCTATGGAGAAGTAGAAGCAGCATTTCTTTGGGCTTACTCTGATTATGGTATCAACCGTAAGTGAAGGATTTTCCCCCTCAAAATAAAGCGGTCTCAACACTAGCCCACCGGAATGCTGGCACAGGGCCACAGAGGCCATGACAAAAGGTAGGACCTCTATACCAGGAGGTGATCTATGTGTACCTGTGGCAGGGTGGCATTCTCTATAACTTTACTAGTCATAACATAGAATAGGGAAGTAGAGAAGTAAGAGAAAGTGACAGATTAAGTAGTAGTAGAGAAGACATGTTCTAAGAGCCCTCTTGGGTCACGCCTTGTGGACTATATATAACAGAAAAGATTAAGTTTCCATTTTAAGAATAATTTTCACATACACATTAGCATATGTTCTTACACACCCCCAAATTTGAGCAGATATCCACAATAAAATAGAGAACTAACGTTAATTTATGACTTGTAATTATACCCCATTGCTAAAGCCAATTGCTTGTTTCAACTAGAAATACACCCTATTTAAGATATTAGTACCCCAAAATAATTGATAATGGGTTTGCATTTCCACAAGTGTGTTTGAATTTCAGTTATCTGACATCTCACAGCAGGGAATTACTATTTGCATTTTCAGGTACCTGACATCTGGAACTCAGGCATTAGACTGAACACAATTATCCTTAACAATAAAAGTAAACAGAGCTAGGCATGAATCTGCTAATTGTTCTTTCCTGCTGAGCTACAATTTTCAGTCAGAATAGATACATAAAAGAGTAAGTACCAATCTGTCCATTCTTCTCACAAAGGCCAAAGTTATCTTCTCAAAGTCAATATCACATTGTTTCACTCTCCTACTTAAAACTTTCCAGTGGAAAATAAAATTCAAATTCTTTATCAAAGCTAAATAAGGTCCTAGATTAACAAATCTGAAGCTTGAGTTTATATCACAGACACCATACTTATAATTCCAGCTACTTGAGAGTCTATGGCAGAAGAATCACAAGTTCAAGGCCACCCTGGACAATTTAGAAAGATGTTGCCTCAAAATAAAATAAAATAAAATAAAACAAAATGGCTAGGGATGCAATTCAGGACTCCATGGGTTCAATTCCCAGTACAACAGAAGACACACAGATGCACGCACACACACATGCACACACACAGGTAGCTTGACCCAGTCCCTAGTTCAGTAGATCAGAATGGGGCTGCATTGCTCACAAAGTCTCAGGTGATGCTGATGCTGATGCTGATGCTGATGGAGGTACCCAGGCACCACACTTGGAAAACTACTGCTGTGCCCTCACAGGTCACTGTCAAACACCTAGCTTCATTGGGTACTCTCCTTCTTGTTCATAAAGTTTAGCTACACTAACCTCTGTCTTTACCCTTGGCACCTTACAACTGTCCCATTTGGGGGGTTGGCACTTCTGATCCCTCTGCTCAAACCTGTTCTCTTTGATCTTCCCATTCTTAGAAGGGCATCTAAATCAGCCCAGCTACAGGAACTTCCCCTCGATTTCCACCCTCTCTATCCTATTGTATGGTTTTAGTTTCCATCATGGGGACTTATCGCTTCCCAAAGATATGCTGCAATTATTTGCTTAGTTGCAAAACATGTCTTATAGAGAGAAAGTTCTGTGTAGGCAGGCACTTCCTCTGGCTCTCTGCTTCATATGTAGCTCTTGAATTCAGATGACAAGGTTTTGTCTTGAGAGATCTGTCACTATTAACCTGATAGGCACCCAACAACTCACCTCTACGGGTCTCTCCATTACCCTCATCCAAGAACATTTTGATCTTCCCCATGTCATCTTCAATTAGAAATTTTTTCCCACAAGTCTTTGTAAGAAGGAAATTAGACTAGGAAGTGCAATTTAGCAGAAAACTGTAGAACGTTAGTTGCACCAAGCAGGCAATTAATATAGCAATATTAGTCTTATTCAAACAAATATAAGCTATTTAATTTTAAAAGTGACAATGTTGTAAGCAAATTAAACATTTTTAATAAAGCAAAATTAAAATTTATTTTGATGCGAGGCTATGATCTGTGATCCCAGGCAGATGAGTCTTGATGAGTCACCAAACTGAAAATCTATAAAAAGAAATGTCAGTTTCCAAGGTTTTATAAATATTGTTAGGGCCATCTGAATAACTCAGTTTTCAACCCTAACAAAAATATAAAAGGTGACTTCTCTTAAGCAGTAGATTATTTCCCAACTCTTTGTTCTTCAACTCTGAGGAAAACCTCAATCTGTATAACTCTTGTTTGAATGATTTTTCACAACTTTGGGTCATAAACATTTAGTTTCAAGAGTTATTTGATGTTTGCTTCAAATTCTGTGGCTCACAGTAAGAGATCTCCCTTAATTTCTTTTGGATGGGAAGGAAAGTAAAACACTGCATTTTAGAATCAGATCCTGCTGGGGTTTTTAATGGTACTTCATCAACTTATACCTGTAGTCCTCTCTCTTATACTTGTTGTACCAAAGCACTTTTACTAGGTGGACTATCTTCTAGGTAACTATGCAGTACATGAGCATTTCCTACATCCTTTCCTTGTTATCCTGTTAGACTGCAGAGAGACAACCTCATAAGTATATACACTGGGGTACTCAGTGAATGAATGACCAGCAGACCAACAAAGAGACCAGGAACACAAAGCCACACTTAGAGAAAGGAAACCTGCTTCCACCATTCTCTGCACTGCCCCATATTCTCAGAGAAATATTTTCTTCCAGAAGGAATGGCCCCTCCAGATGGCATGGTGGTGCACACCTGTAAGCCCAGCACTTAGGGAAACTGATGCAGGGGAATTACATGTTCTACTCTCCAGCTTGGGCAATAGTGAGACCTTATCTCAAAATAAAAAATAAAAATAGGAAAGAGAATGTAGCTCAGTGTGAAGGCCTGGGTGGCAGTCCCCAGTACCAAAACCAAACAAACAAGCAAACAAAAAAGAAAGAAAGAAAAAGGAGCCTTGCTGAAAGGTATGGACATGATGCTGCATATAGGATATCATATAATTTATAAGCCTAATATAGACAAGCTGCTTGACCTCTCTGGAACTCATTTCCAATTTAGGGGAAACAAGGGAGTTAAGATGACCAATAAAATGCAAAATTATATCCTCAATAATTACTCATTTCTCCTAATTCCCTCCAATGGTACATCTCAGTACCACCTTGATTTGTGTAATGTCTAATCCTCAAACCTGAAGTATGTTTGAACATTCACACACCACCAATGTATTGTCTTTGTATTTTATTGATCCACAAAGACACTGACTGCCATGTTTACTTTTCCTGATTTCAGAATCAGTGTACCTCCTGTGACATTATCACTGAACTCGGAATGAAAACCTCAGGGTCAGAGTTTGTCACTGTGACCAGCCCTGGAATTTCAGGACTGCTTTATGATCTTTCCTGACTTTACTTCATCTGTTCCTAAAACCTTTCTCTTTCTCATTTTCTGATTTCTATGGTATATGTGTTGGGGATATCATCACATGATAATAGGGCATTAATATTCATTGTTATATAGTCTTTCTTCTCTCTCCATAAAATAGATTCATATATATTAACACCAGCTGCTTCAGTGCAGATACACAAACATGAGCCAGGGCATGAAAATTCATGTAAGGAACAACTTAACTTGATGTGAATGAAACAGATCAATCTACTTTTATTCCTCAAGCTGAACATATTGTAAAAATTAAGCAAAACAATAGTCAAGTGAAAAAAGGATTTTAATTGGAGAATATGGCAGATTGCCATCAGCAAAGCCCAGAAGAAAAGACAACACTAATCTTATTAGGATTATCTAGGTATTCAGCAACAACCAGCCCCCTGAAACCCACGGTTCTACAATCAAAATTTGTCTACCAAAGGAACTTAGTTTATTCAGGCTAGTGAACTAACAGAAGACATGAGTCTGGATAAAACATCTAAGCATTATCTCTTATCCCAAAATGTAAATGATCCAGGCTGTTCACAAACCAACAAGTTTATTATTCTTAATGAAACATGGAAATTTTCTTTTACATGTAGTCCTCAGAAGTTGCCCATTGAAGAGCACACTCCCTGATTAGCAGCTTGTCGCATAGCACCCTCACTATACAGTCATGGAAATGAAGCTCATGCTGTGTGCAGCTGCCTCAATTTGAGCAATAGATTGGCTGCAAAGCAAGTTTCAACTCAGAATCCTGCATTGTTGAGCTACAATTGAATTGGAAGTTCCTTTGAGGAATGACTCAACCAAAACTAGTTATAAAGTATTTCCATGCTCTTTAAACACCCCATGATTTATTACCTGGTGTTTGGCTCACCTGACCTGCACCCCATTCCTCCACAATTGCCTTTTTTATCTCTGTGTAATAGTACTAGCTATCTTTTATTTTCCAGATTTTTCAAGATAGGTATAAGTAAAAGACTATATGTGTTTTTCTCTTAGCCAATAAAAACTCCTAAATCTAACAGATTAGTCTACTTGCTTTGTTAAAGTTTTAACTGATAGTACACATGAGTGGTGAAATTATTTTCATTCACAACACAGGAGAATAAGAACCTCTCCTATTTATGCAAAAGCTACTCAATTCCTCTATTCATCATCTCCATGAATTACAATAGCATTTTCTCTTGTCTCCTCAAATATGAAGCCCATAATTACAAGCTAAGATCTAAGAAATGTTCATTCATGATTTCAGTGGCATATGATGCAATAGTCTTTTTACTGGTAGCAATTACGTTAGAACTTACTCTTTTTCTAACATCCATCGCAGGCCCAAACAATACCAATTTTACTGACAATTTTACTGACAATTCTATTTACCTAATATCTATTGAATGTATATTGCCCTTCCTTTATTCCCTCAATTATTTCTTCTTTCACCTTTACTAGAAACCACTTTCTTTCTCTTAAGCACACAGTTGGCTGCACTCGCAGCTGACTGAAGCCATCTAATTGCTCTGGCTAATGGAATGCATGTGGAAATGTTGTCTACTTTCTGGGATAGTTCAGAGAATCTTCCTCAGAGTATCTTCCTTAGCAGAGGGAGACTCTAAGGATCTGAAAAGTTCTAAGCCACAACATGTAAGGCAGGCTGAGGTCTTGAGTCACAGTTTGCAGGAGAGCTATCTATCTGACCATGTGAATCATGGGCCTATGCATTTGCATGCACTCTGCTTACTGTGTTGCTCCTTTCTGCCTTGTCTAACTCCTCCACATCTTTTAAAGGGTTAGTTGAGTAACACACTCTCAAACCTTAGTGTGAATACAGATCACCCAAAGGGAAAGCTGTCTGGCTGCATTTCTGATATACCCAGAATTCATGCTTGTGCTGAGAGCCCATGGACCCCCAGGGTGGTCGGACATGAAGGGCTAGTCAGCGGTTCTCAGCTGTGTATCATAATGGAGTCATATGGGAAACTTTTAAAGCTCTCCCTCTCCTCCCAACACTACTACAGGCAAATAAAATCCAAAGTCATGAGAGTGAGACTATATCAGTCTGTTTTCTAGCTCTCTAGGTAATTCCAATGTGCAGACGGTTGCAAACCTGAGGAGTCTATAAGGTGCCTTCTGACTCAGAACCCTACTCTTGCATGTACAGACTTTTTGAACAGGGGAATCAATGATGCTGCTATGTGTGCCATGGGTTTGTCACTCAGAGGTGCAAACCATGGGTTCTAGGAATAATAGGGGATATCCCAGTTCTGCTGTTTGATCTTGGGTAAGTTGTATTACTCCTTTCAGTTTCAATATCTTCATCTCTAATACAAAAACCAGTATATCTGACATTTCCATTGTTGGTCTAATGAAAGATGTAGAAAGGTGGGTTTTGTGAACGGTCAATTATTTGAGGATGCTAATGATATTAAATATGAGATTTTGCAGCACGATGATAGCTTTTTAAAAAAGGCACTAGTTTGTTCTCTTGCTTTCCTCCAGAACAGTATCCACACAGAAAATAACAACAGCCACTCGGGAAGCCTGGATCTGTTCAAGCACCATCAGAGGAACATTTTCCACTAGTTAATTTCCTCCTCTTCCTTCAGCTCCCAAAGCTATCCTTTACTTTATGGAAGTGGAAGCCATTGCTTTACTTTATGAAATGTTTGCCCAAGACAATAGATAGCAATTCCAAGTGGCATTTCAGGAGACCAACCTCATGCCTACCCCAATCACCCTTTTGCATAATAAGCAAAGTTTATATGTTCACTCAGAGTATTATTCTGTCTTCATTTGCCAGCAGTGGATTCCAGTTTTGATTGCCTTACATGAGTCAAACACTTTCTTAGTGGAAGCAGCAAAGGCAATGAAATCATTAGATGATTCCACATAACTAGCAAAGCATGAGCATAATCATCTCTTGGTATTTGAGGAAAGGCTCATGGAGCCAGTAAGGCATGTCCACTACCAGTAAAGCATGTCCACTACTACAAAGGCATGTCACTGAGCATTTTCTCTGTTCTTTGCACATAAATCTTTACCCATACCAAATATTTTAACAGGACTCAAAGTCTGCCCTCCCCCAACACTGGCTGCCAAGGCTTGAAAATGGCAGCTATGGAGAATTTTACCATAAATTCAAATCTGTCAAAACTGTCAATGATGGATTCAAATCTGTCAAAACTGTCAATGATGGATGAAAATCCCGCCCTCAGGTACTCTTGCTTAAGCCCACTCTCACATCGCTCTGTTCTGTTCACTTCCTCTCAGCTTTCCATGAATATACTGACATGTATATGCCTCTGCCCTGATGGCTTCCTCTCACTAGTGAGTCATCTTTCTTTTCTCACACATCTCAACTTGAAAAGTATTTTTCCTAGAAAATACTCAGCAATATTATTAATACAACTGGTTCAATTAATAGATATGAAGTGCTTAGAATGCAGATGCTCCTGGATTTAAGATGGGCTGTGTTACAAGATGCCTTTCCTTAGTTGAAAATACTCTAAATAAATACATTTAATTCACTTAATCTACTGAACATTATAACTCAATAACACAGTACACCAAGAAGTATCTGTTGTTTTCCCTTGTGATTTCAAGGCTGGCTAAGTGGTGACTCGAGCCAATGCTCAGCACTGTGAGAGTGTTACACAGCATATTGGTAGCCCAGGAAGAGATCAGAACTCAAAGTGTGGTTTCTACTGAATCCAAATTGCTATCACATCACTGGAAAGTCAAAAACATCCTAAGTTAAACCATTGGAAGTTTGGGACCCATCTGTAGTGATTTGCACATCATGTGTGCTCATAAAATGTTTGGTAGTAATAGAATCATTATTATTGTCATTAATAAGAGAGGATCAGTGCACTACAGTGCACTGTAAATAGGCTTCTGCGGGTGCACTGCATTTTACATACCTTTCTTCTAATAACTGAATACTTTCTAAGCATTATACTAAGCACTTGTTTTACCTCAGTTAATTCCCGCAACCCCCCTAGAAGGAAGACACTATTATTCCTCATTAAAAAATATAAAGAAACCAAATGTCAGAGTGTTTAAGGAGCCTATTCAGGATTTAATCTAGCTAGTGAATCCCACACCTAGGATTTAATACATGACCATTTTGTTCTTAAGCGTGTTCTAGTAGCCATGATACTCAACGTCCTAGTAGACAATGTTTGGTCCTCGCTTACTTTCAGAATCCACCTAAAAGAAGCAAGTGACTATGGTAGCAGCAAAGAGAGAAGATTTTAGGAAAGTCAGAAGAGACTTTGCATCTCCACTCAAGACAATTTGGGGAGGTAGATTATGACTTTTCTCAGCAGAATACGAAGAAACTGAGCCTCAAACTTTTCATCCTTACTTAAATATTCTTGAAAGAAGTTTTCCTGGCTCAACATTATCAACATTCTAAATTCCAAGACAGCACTGATCTATTCTCTCTGTTCAAAGTTCTTTAGTTATTAATGAAATCACACATTTCTATTGATTCTGTTTTCCTTTCATACAATGTGTTTTATGTAATGAATATACCAAGAACCTAAGATGCAAATATCTCAACTGGTTGACTCTTCTCTCCACAATCCTATCCTAAAACACCACAATTAATGATGAGGATATTATACAAAGTTAGTGTTCTTTGCTTATGAAATGTAGGTCCTAAACTGAGCCTTTAATTTTAATAATTTGAACTGAAATAGAAATACTGTATTACACATCTAGTTTGGACCTGCAAAGTAGCTGAACTTTACAAGGAGCATGGTCATGGAGACAACACCACATGAGGGAAAGAACACTGTCCTTGCCCTTACAGAAAACAATGCTTGAGTCTTAGCTCTGCTACTTACTAGCTCTTTAACTCAGGCAAGAAAGTCAACCTCCCTAAGAATTCCTTCATCTGGAACACTACATGCAGGGTGAAAATCAGTTCATCTTATACAATGAAAACGCCTAGCACAGAGTAGGTGTTCAAGAATGGTAAGTGATATCAGGCTGGGCAAACCCAATAAACCCGCCCCACTAGTAAGGAATACACTCACCACACAGGTCTTGGTTTCTAATATCATCCTTCATTAAAATGAACAGGGCTCCTTAGGAGAGAGCTGATTTAGGGGTAGGTGGAGAAAGTATACACAGTGAATTTGGAGTATCTTCTTCATATCAAGAAGGAAAGAAGTAGCTCAGAGAAAATAATGATGAGGGTATACAAATCCAACTGACAGAACTCTCAAAAGCCAAAATCAGAACAATTTGAGCAGCAAAATAAAGTAAAATCAGATTACTACTCAGCATGAAAATAAATATCCATGGCTCCACCAGATTTAAATAAATGATTCAATAAATAAATGAAGGATGATAAGTAAACTCCTATGTACAAAAATTCCAAATTTTAGATGGATACCCTCTCATAAAGATTACAACGGGTCTATCACTTTTTAAACATTCATCATGACTTCCTCTCAAAGTATGAAAGGAGATGGGACAAAGGTAACTTGTGGCCAGTGTGATGGTGCATGTGTGTATTCTGAACATTTGGGCAGGCTGAGGCAGAAAGACCACAAGGCAGAGCCCAGCCTGTGCACTTAATGCACTTTGCAAGACCTTGTTTCAAAAGGATGTGATGAAAAGGTATTGGCTATCTTCCTCCCCAAAATTTATAATCCTTGGTTAACCCATCAGACAAACTCAAATTGATGAACACTCTATGTGAAACCTGAGATACTTCCTCAAAACTATCAAGGTTATCAAAAACAAGGCAAGATTAGAAACAGTCTAGATGAGTGTAAGGAGACGTGATGTTATGGTTTGTGTCTAGAGGTCCCCCCAAAGCCTCATGTGGGTAGCCTGCATGAAATATAAGGGAAGGAAAGAGGCTTGCTCTCCTCCTTTGCTCTCCTTTGGTATCATTTGCCTCCATGAACAGTTGCTTCCACAAGACTGAAACTTCCACAAACTATGAGCTAAATAAATCTTTCCTCCCTTAATTTTTGGCACCAAGTATTTGTCCTAGCAACAATAGATAAGTAAGGAAGACACATGACAAGTGAAAGTATATCCTGAGTGGAATCCTGGGACACAAAATAAACATAAGGAAAAATAACTAAAAGGGTTCAGTAAAGTATGGACTTCAGTTTAATATATCAGTATTGACTGATCAATTGTGATAAATGTATCACAGTGATGTTAATAGTAGGAGAGACTGGGTAATAGTTACATAAGAACTTTTGTAATATTCTTGCAACATTGCTATAAGTATAAAATTTTTATAATATTAAAAATTCATTCTTTTAAAGTCAATATATCCTTGCTCTGGGTTAAACTTTGCCACATGCAGTGGCACACACCTGTAATCCCAGCACTGTGAGAGGCTGTGGCAGGAGAATCATAAGATCAGGCCCAGCCTAGGCAACTTTGGGACTTATTGAGACACTGTCAAAAAAAAAAAAAAAAACAAGTACATGGGATGTAGCTCAGTGCAAAAGAAAGGTCCAGGGTCAGGACTACAAAAATAATGCCAAATTTGGATCTATATATTTCTAAGTATAAAGTCTCATAATAAAAAGAAAAAAGTGGAGAAGATTGCATCACACACTTGATAAAGAATTTCCTGTGCCTTTAGGAGCTTAGAGTGTATAGTAATCCAAATTAATCACTATCTAAGCCATCTTATTAAATAACTTTTGTGAGATGATTAATGAAGTAGCATCTTAAAACTCATGGTAATTCCTTCTGGTGAAATTCTAACCAGAATAAAGAATATTTACTCCATTATTTAAGAAAAAACCCTACTTCAACAGAATCAGAGAATTTTTAATAAAATATTATGGCTAGGAATCCAAGACCAATTATCCTGAGAAAGTTATTTTGCACAAATGTGCCAGTGAAATATTAAGGATCAGGGAAACCTGATTCTCAAGATATAAAATGTGAATACTCAACTCAATGTTGGCATGTTCATCACATCATACCTACAATACCCTGAAGAGAAGGCATGTCTCAAATAAAAAATCCTGAATACATACACTTCCTGGTTGCTTAATGAGGTCAATATGCAGAGAAAAGCAAGTGTTATGCAATTCCTCACTGACTTGTATTTTTAAACTAAATGAGAAACTCTGGCAATAATGATACCCTACAAAACCCAGGGGTTCACTTTCTACTGGTCAGTGTGACAATTTAAGTACATGTCTACAAACTCTGTGACAGTACTCCTACCCAAAGGTGGGGTCTATGTCCTTGTGCTAGAAACAGGAGGGTGTCTGTCTAGTTCAACCAATAACATACAGAAAGGATGAATACTGTGGAGCTTTGGTCACAAAATCCTGGCACCTCTGCCTTGCTCTTAGGAATATTGATATTGAAATTGACAGCATGCATGCTATATGAATCTGCTCAGACACTACTACTGGTCTAGCTCAAGTTACCAAACTACTTGAGAAAGCCTAAGACAGATCAATTTAGCCATCACAAAATACCTGAGGGATGATAAAATTACATTGCTGCTGCTTTGAACCACTACATTTTGACATAAGGCATAATGGCTAATTGAAACACTTGCTTTCTAGTTATTCAAGAAAGAGTTGGGTTAATATGAAGTGTTTATATAGGATAATACTAATTAATTGACTTTGTTGTGCCAAACCTGGCCATAAAATCATAAATATAAAAGTTTATATTAATGGCAGTGTTATGGCTTGTGTCTAGATGTCCCCCCAAAATCTCATGCAGTCATAGGGGTGCTTCTCAGGGGTTACTGGATCTAGAGTGTATGGTATTAGGATCAAGGATTTGTGATTATGAAATCAGTCCATTGTTGGGTTTGGCATAGTTATGGCTAGGATTAAGGGTATGAGTGCTATACCCATGCTATGGTGGGTAGTCTGCCTAAAACACAAGGAACAGGAAGAGAGCCAATGTGCTTTCCATAGATTATTCCTCCTCTGTGATGTCCCATGCCACCCTACCTTGGAGCCAGCAACTATGGACCTAAACCTCTACAGACTGTGAGCCAAACAAACTTTTTTTTCTTTAACTTTGGGCATCAAGTATTTTGCCTGGGCAATGAGAAGAGTAACTAAGGGAAGTAATAGTGCTTTAGTTTAATATTAAAATAATTTCTTCATTATCCAAAGCTTCTGCCTTGATTTACAAAATATTTAGTGAGGCTCCACTACATGCCAGACACTATATGACACTATATGACAAGCATTAGCAATTCAATGGTATCAAAGACAAATATATGCCTAGCGTCATGAGCTCACACTCAAGTGGCTAAAGCAGATAAAAATACGTACATATACAAAGCAAATGATTACCAGCTATAAGTGCTATAAAGGAAGCTCATAAGGTGCTTAGGAAAATCTTACTTTTGACAGCTGGTTAATAATGGTCACTTTGAGGAGATAACATTTAAGATAAAACAGAAAATTAATAGCCAGTCATTCAAAAGGCAGCAAAAAATTTTTCTAAAGGACGAACAACCTGGCCAAAGGCCCTGAGGTACAAAGATGACAGGATCAGAATGAGAGTAAGTGCAGCTGGAGTTTAGTGTGGAATAAAAATGCTTAAGACACAGCCAGTGTTCCACCAAAGAATGTGTGTTCTGTGGTATAGAGTCAGGAAAGTGGCATTCCAGGAAGAGGCTGAATTTCCCACTCTGCCCCCTTGCCTATCAACAGTGTCTTATGAATGAATACTGGTCAATAGAATGTGGGCAGAAGTGTTACCACTGGAATAGCCTTATTAATGCTCTATCTTTTTTGCTTAAGTGCAACAGAACACTGATACTTAGAGGTTCCCTGGACACTAAATGTGAAGAGTCTCACCATTAGCCTGAATGCTGAATGAGTGCACAGAGCAGAGACCCATGTGCATTCCCTCTTTCTCTACCTGGACCTGCTTGTGCAAGAAGAGGTCCTCAAATGGTTCTATACCTTGAGATTTTAGGGGTTTGCTGATACAGCAGTTACCAAACCTTAATGAAACAAGACAGAGTGATACAGAATTCATAGAGAGTCCATTCAAAATGGCAAGGAATTTGGTCTTTATTCTAAGAGCATTGGAAGCCAGGTGATCTGATTTACAATGACTCTGTTTTCTGTAGAGATTGGTTTTGAAAGCAAAAGAGTAGAAGTGTTATGCTGAATTATTATTACAAAATTCATATGAAGTAAAGAAATAGAAGTCCTACGTGCTGTCATCTGGGAATGCTCAGCTTTACCAAGAAAAACAAAGTTCATGGAATCATAATTCCTTTGAAGTGAAAAGAACAACTGCCTTGCTCACAGGAGTTACTTGTATACTATCAAGCAGCCGTTAGTCTTTGTGGAACTTTTAATAAACACTTCATATTTTAAGAAACATAACCTGTTCAAAATATCACTTTACCGTGGCCATGTGAAACAAAGTTATTGTCAGATTTCTCAGCACTTAGACATGTGAAAAAACAGCTGAGTGAGACCACACAAGGACAGGGAAGGGTAATTTTCATCAAATCAAGTCCCAAAAGCAAACTTTTACTGCTCCAAAGCCAAACTTTTGGAACCCAAATGGACAACAAAGGAGGATATCATCATTGGGAGATTTGAAAAAATATCTAATGGACACCATGATGAATGAGTGACTCAGAGTAAACCCATATTTCCAAATACAAGCCCAAAGGGAACTCAGGAGAGAGAACACCTTGTCATGCAATGTCGGGAAGGGAGAGCAGAAGATACCATTAGAGTGCTAGTTTACCCAGGCCAAGAAGCACTCACAGCAAACAGTAATATAGAATTTGTTGTTCCTTTGCTTTATCTTGCAATTGTTACATACTAGATCCAGCTTTCCTTTGAGAGGTGTTTCTGACAATATTTAGTCAGACACAAACTTCAGATAATATTAGTTATTGCTCCTCTCTACAGAATGCAACACCAACTCGTACTGTCAGTGTATTCTTAAAATTTGTCATGAGCTATTCTAGACATGATCTCCAAAATGTAAGAGGCTGAAGCAGAGTCTGAAAATAGAATTTAAAATATGTAAGGATTATGCTCACAATCTAGCATTACAAATGTGTTGCTTTCTATGTTTAAGTGGGAAATCTATCAAAAGTCTTGCTTACTTGCAAAACCAAGGTTTCACAACATTAAAGGAATGCAAAACTGTAGCCTTATGAGTACTAATGTGCAATATATCCAGGTAATTGATAAACTCCATTTACACATTTGTTCTTTGAAAAGAATATAAATATACATACATACTGTTATGGTTGGTGTTCAGATGCCCCCCTATACACACACACACACACACACACACACAAAGCATCATTCAATCATGGAGGCGGCTGAATCTAGCACTTGCGATTGGCTCCTTGTCTAGCCCTGGGATTGGCGATGTGAGTGCTGCACCCCGCCCAAGGGCCAGGAGCTGGCATATAGCACAAGGGAGGGAAACAGGGGTGCTTTTCCCCTTTTTTGCCCTTTTTGCTCTTGCCACTTGCAGCTGACGTGAACAGCTGCCCCTCAGCCACACCACCCTGCATTGGAGCCAGCTGACTAAGGACTGAAACCTCCAAAAACTGCAAGATAGATAAACTTTTCCTTCCCTAATTTTGGATGTCAGGTATTTTGTCTCAGCAAGGAGAGAAAAGTAACCAAGACATATACATATACATGAAATCTTCTTTCATAGAATACTTGCTTGTTTGAAGGAATTTTTGCTGTTGCCTTAATAATGCTTTAAATGTGGTCCTTGACATTTACATTTTCCTGAAACCTTCAAGTTCTTATAAAGAAAAACACTGCATACACACACACACACACACACGTTATAACTCTGAGTGCCCCAGAAATCTTACAAAAAACAATTTGATTGACAGCTAAAAAATGCATACATTAACTGTATTTAGATTCAGGCTACTGTGATAATTATACAATTTGCATGATAAAAATGTAGCTGTTCAGAATTATTCAAAGTAATTCCTAAATAGCATAATGGTTCTAGATTCTCCTGATGATTCTAGACTCAAACCAGTCATAAAACAATGTCTTGATTTTCTCAACTGATTATTTTGTTCAAATTTTAAAGGTACTGCATGGGGTTATCCTTTTACAGCAAATCATCTGGTTTTCAGAGTTTGAAGCAATTATTTGTTCAATCATTCCATAAACGTTAACCTATGCTGACTAGGTGTAGTGTTATAATTTGTTTCTAGATGTCACTCCAAAGCCTCATGTAGTCACAGCTGGGGCTTTTCAGAGGTGTCTGGATCTAGAGTGTGACGCTGGGATTAAGAATGTGATGCTGAGATTGATTGACAGTGCCATGCCAGGGGTATGGACAGCCCACCCTGAGTGTGGGTGCTACACCCCAAGGTCAGATAGCCAGGATAGACTATAAGGGAAAGAAAGAGGACTGATTTTGTTACTTTTGTTTGTTTCTTGCTGTGTTTTCTGCCTTCTGTCTGCCATGAACTGCTTCTCCTTTGTGATGGTCTTCCACCATGCCACTCTGCCTTGGAACCTGCTGATTATGAACTGAAACCTCTACAGACTATACAAACTGTACAAAAGCACTAAACCTTTCCTCCTTTAACTTTGATGTTGGGTATTTTGTCTCAGCAACAATAAAAAGTAACTAAGACATGCAATTATGATAAATGTATTAGGAGCCTGCATAAGCCCCACATCATTCCTGCTCTTGAGAGTAGTCTCTAAGATAATGGTAGGATAAATTCTGACTCTGAGTTCCAAAGAATGTTAATGGATGAAAGCTTATGATGTGAACATCACAAAACCAATTATGAGACAAAGGTGAACACACAAGTTTGCAGGATGAGCACACAAAGTCACAAAATGAACTGAAGCACCTGTCAAATGAACAGCAGACTAACCAGGAAAAGTTCTAGCTGATGTTTGAAGAGCTAAGAGAAGAATTATTAGCAAAAAATAAAGATTTAGAAGACATGAAAAGTCAGATATTAATTCAGCAAAACTTGAAATTGCTAAGAGCCCAAAATAAACAAGAGTTAGAAACAATGTGAGAGTGTTTTTAAAATCTGGATGAAGAAGCGGCAAAGTATAGAGCTAATTATAAAAACCTTCACTATGAATATATATTTTCCTCAGTCAGAATTTGAACACCAGAAGGAAGAATTCACATGTATTTTAGAAAAAGAAAAAAGGAAGCATTAATTTAGGGTACATGTTTTGGAACAAAGCACAGTGAACTCCGAATGACTTTGGACCTCAGGGGTCTCATAAGTTCATCTGAACATAGATTCTCATGTATTGCTTATTCAGCGTGTTCTCCCAGTTTTAGGGGTAGACTTCCTTTAAATACTGCAAGGTGTGTTGGGGAGGGTACCACATATACTCTTTCCATTCCAGGCCTGTGTCTACTGGGCATTACAGTCCCTTTTATGTGCCATTATTGATAAGTTAGGGCAATTCACAGTTGGTGTGATACTCAGTGAAGAAGGCCCCTCTCTCATATCCAATCCCATCCTCATTTTCTAATCACCCAACTAGCTTCAAGCTTCTCTTATCATCTCTTGTCCACAGGGTTCATATAGTCACCTCTCAGTATCCCTTGGAGATTGATTCCTGGTCACTCTCCACCTTGTAAACTTAAACTTCTCTGATGCTCAAGCCTCTTACATAAAATGGTGCAGTGTTTGCATATAACTCACACAATCCTTCTAGACACTTTGCATCATCTGTAGAATATTTAGAAAACCTAATAGAATACAAAGTGTATTAGCTTCACTTTCCATCCAGTCTCTTCAGCCATTTATTCCAATTCCTCCATGGTAAGAAACAAGAAACCTCTCCCACACCTGTGGTTATACTGCTCAAAGCCAAAGAATTACTCACTGGGGAATAACAGACTTCCCCCTTGACTATCAGCATGAGCTCAGGCAAGCCTGTTCTCCGACTTCTGCTACCACTTTGAGTGAGGTGAAACACCATCCTCCACCCATGACACCCTACTTCTGACTGCCTTTCAGAAGAACTGGAAATCACAACACAGAGGAACTAAGCTTCTCCCGACTAACTTTAACCAGAAAGGACCAAGTGATTATTCAGACCCAGGAAGATAAACTTCTCTCCCAGACTCTGATAAATGAGACCTATGAACAAATGGTTCTGAAGACATCCCATGCAACCTATGCACAAGCCACTGAATTATTTCTTCTTGGCTCTTCATGAAGTGATGGCCAGAGTGTAGGAGGGAGACAAGGTGATTTACACTGTAATCCCCCTTCCCTACCTCACCCCCTTCTTCCTTCACAAGCCTGTAGCAACTTTCACCTTTTTGGAGGAAACACAATTCATTAGCAATTTTAGATGAAAATAATTTTTAGATTAGGTCTGTGTTTCATGACTTGGAAGGCACAGTGGAAATTTAAGTAGGAAGTAAGGAGAGAATAAAACAAGAAGAAAGGTTTTAGGAGTTTACACTACTGGGGCAGAGGACAGATTTAAGGCAATATCACTGGAATTAAACAGGAGCCATTCAAGAGAGGAGTTTAGGAAGTGATTTGTTAGTTAGAGTATTCCTGGAGAGATTATAGAGAAAAGAAGACTAAAAATTAGAGAAAAATGAGGCAGTGAGGAAATTGAGACAGGCAAGTAGGAAATATGAGAATCTGGAAAAGTGAAGATTTCAAGAAGAGAGCACCAACACTCTACTACTGCAGAAAATTTAAATAGCCTGAGAATGAAAATGGATCTACAAATTCTGCCAGTGGGTATTTTCTTAAGATCAGTATTAAAGAAGGGATGATGTCACAAAGGGATAATGGATTTTAAATAGAATTACACCAATGAACATGGGTGATTAAACAATGTTCTGAAGGAGGAGCGAGAACTTGGAGGAGACCAGGGTCTAGAGGCACAAGTGTCTAGAACATTCCAACTGCAAAAATCCAGGGGTGCAATTTTACAGCTGGGGAGGATATATCAAGATTTCTTAGGCAAGGAGGCAGAAAAAGTACTTTAGGGAAAATCTAGATGACAAGTAGTTCCTGGTAATTGAAAAGAGATTCCAGACAACTTAGGGGAATGAAGTAACAGTGGCTCAGTGGGGAAACTTTCTCATTTTCAAATAAAGGTACCATGTTTAATGGTTCAACGTTTTTGCAGATTTAGTGCTCATTTGCTAGCCAGGGTTTACCCTCATCAATGTTTTGATTTCTGGTTTCCCAAGAAACCGCTCTATCCTAAGTTATTACACAGTGCCAGTGCATAAAATACCACGAGGGCAAATGCACTGCTTTGAAGCTAACAAGTGTTTCTGGGATAGTATCCTTTAATGTGATTGTGAAGTTAAATGAGAACAATGCACCGAGGAAATTAGACACTGGAATGTCAGGGGCTCCAGTAAGTTAGAAGGGAGTTTCTGATGGTTTTAAGAGGAGGACGTCAAAGATAAAATGTGCTTGCTTCGTTATTTATATTGAGGTAAAGCTTCCTTTAAAATTCCATGAAACTATTCCTTTATATGTAAATGCACACACACACACACACGTGCGTGTGCACTTTTATACCATTAAAAAAAAATTTGGTTAGAAAATATAAAAGGGAATAGTAAAACAGTTGGGTAGGTTGTATTTCAAATCCAATAGAGGAACCCAAAATGCCAAGTTTCACCTGTTTAAAACGTGGATTGTGCTCCACAGTCAAGATGTCTGACTGAGCTGTTTCTTTTTTACCAGAAGTCAGAAGTGTATCTTGCAGCCAAAATCTTAAATTCTCAAAAGCTTTCCTCTCAAAAAAAAGTAAAGTATGTTGTAAGTTATATCTTAATATATGATTTTAAAGAACATATTGCAAATGAAAGTTAAAGAGAGACAGAGTGCAAAAGAATACCTCGCATTAACTAGAAGTTTCCTTCTGACTTGACAGGGGAGCGAAGCTGCTGGGACAGCAAAGTGAGAGCTGAGAGGACAGAAGCCCCTGTCAGGCGCTGCTTCTCTCAGTAAAGGCAGATCAGACTTGGTCCACACAAAGGCAGTTGGTTCATCAGCCTGTTTTCCACATTAGGAAGGTAATTGTTTGAAATGTTTCGGGGGTTTTCTCTGTAATGCTTTAAGTCTTCTCAGTGGGGGAAAATCTTTACACTACGACACTGAGCTTGGTTTTCAGAAATGGTCAAAAGCAGTTTAGTCTTTGTCTGATAAACAAGGTGAATTATACAATGAATATTATATTTTTGTTTAAAGGGAGAAGTGATAATAAGTTAATGAAACTGACTTTTATGTAGTTTATAAACTGGCTCTGGGGAAAAAAATCACAAAGGAAAGTTTTGAAAGTCTTTTAAGAAACAGCAGTATTACCAGAATGAATTGGTACAGATTCTAAAGCAACTATGTTAGAGAAAGACATACACATCTAGATGTCTAAAACCCCTCCAGCTTCTGATAGAGTAGAAAGCTATGTTAAGTATTTTACTCAACACATTTTAAAGAAAATAATGCTGGAAAGACCATATATATTCTTCTAGATTGTGTTTTCTTCCATTATAAAAATTTATCAAAGGAATCATTTGAGCTTTTAGAGACTTGGTTTAGTAAGATAAAAAATGACTAAAATATTTTTGAAATATTCTTTTTTAACCTATCAAGAAGAACCTAAATTAAATAAATTCCCTCTTACTCTAGGTAAGAGACTGCTTTTCTGAATCAGTATGAATGCTCTACCATGAACTTTATCCCCCATCCCACCAGAACACTTTTGAAAGTGAAAGGGTATTGTTCATTACTTGAGAAATAAAGGCATAAAATAAGACAAGCATGGTGATTACCCTGTACTCCCAGTTACCCTGAAAGCTAAGGAGGGAGGATTGCTTGAGTCCCGGGTGCTCTAGAGCAGACAGGAAAATGTAGCAAATAGCCACCTGTGCCCCAAGAAGACATAAGGCCAACCCAGTGAGGACAAAGTGTTGGAAACGATATTACAGCATGTCCTGCCTTTTGACTGGTACAAAACACCCTGGGATCCATAGTTAACACCCTTTGTGAGGTCAACAGTCTATTAGAGCTGAGCTCTGGCATGAAAGCTTCTTCTTCCATGAGACTCTGAACCAGACACGAACATAACAGCTCAAATAAAATTACAATAGCTATTAAGACTGGGGCTGGGCCTTTCTACCCAATGTCGCCAGCTTGCACGGGTGCGCGAGAGCTGGGTGTTGGTCCACTCCTGGTTCTCTTGGATGCTGATTTTGCTGCTTCACAGCCACTAATCTTGGCTGGGATTCTAGCCTTGGTGCTGTCCTCTCTTATCTTCAACCAGCTTCTACAGCACCCTAGAGGCCTGAGCATCTTCCACTGAGCATCATCTACCATTCCCAAGCTGGATGTCCTGGTTCAACAACTTCTGGGTGAGATTCTTTAGAGAGATGGTGGCATTCTCTATGCCACTGCCTTCCAGTTGAGGAAGGGCATTTGGGAGGTATCTTGGATGAGAAATGTGGCATGAAAGTACTACGGGGCTTTGAAGTCATTGTGGATGTACCCCTCACCCTATCTGCCTTGTATTTTTCAAGACCCAGTGCTGAACAACACCCAATGTTTATTTAATTAATAAGACAGTATACCTTATATGTTAAAGCAGGGCCTGCTAAAATTTTTGATATACATTATAGAGTGGCCAAGTTAAGCTACTTAACACAAGTAACTCATCATTTTTTGTAATACAATATTTACAATTCACTTTTACCAATTTTCAAGTACACAATATATTAACTGTAGTCATGATGATGCATAATAGATCTCTTGAACTTGTTCCTTCTATCTAAAACTTGTCCTTCCATCTAACTAAAATTTCTAGGCTCTGGTATGTCTATTTTACCCTGTTTTATGAGTTCCTAAGTACTATTCCACTAAGAATATGTCTCACATTTTCTTGATCCATTTACTGGTTGATGGATAGATAGGATAGCTATTGTGAATAGTATTGTAATGAATACGTGAACATAGGTGTCTCTCCGACATACTGATTCCATTTCTTTGGGGTACATTCCCAGTAGTGGGGTAGCTGATCATATGGTAGTCCTGTTTTTAATTTTTAAAAGAATTTACATAGTGTTTTCCACAATGGTTTTACTAACTTATTACAACAATGTGTAAGGGTTCCTTTTCTCTGCATCTTTGCCAGAACTTGCTACCATTTGTCTTTTTTTTTTTATAGTAGCCATCTATTATAGTTTAGATCTAAAATGTCTCCCAAAAGACTCATGTGTTCAGAGGTGAGGACTTTGAAGGTGACTGGATCAGAAGGGTGATATGCTCACCAACTGATTAACCTATTGATAAATTCATAGCTAACTGTGCTGTTAAGAGGAGGGGCCTGGTTGGAAGACGCAGGTTGCTGGGATCATGAGCCGGAAAGGTATATCCTTGTCTCCAGCTTTCCTTCTCTCTCTTCTTCCTGGTTGCTATGAGGTGAGTTTCTCTTCCACCATGAACGTCCATGATGTCATCTCTGCCTTCAAGTCAGACAACCAGAGACCGAATCCTCTGAAACTGTGAGCCAAAATAAACTGGGCCTGCTCTAAGTTGTGGATGCCAAGTATTTTTTCCCAGCATTGGAAAAGTGACTAACACACCATCCTAAAAAGTGTAAGGTGATATCTCATTAGAGTTTTTATTCACATTTCACTGATGACTAATAATGTTGAGCAGTTTTTCATATATCTATTGGCTACTGTGTATCTCTTTTAAAAATCCTTGCTCAGATCCTCATACACCTTTAAATCAGTTGTTTTGCTACTGAGTTGAGTTCCTTGTATAAGCTAGGGGCACCTTGGAACTTGTTAGTTCCAGGAGGCTGAGTGACTACCAAAATTGATAAGCACCAAGTTGTTTCAGATGAAAAGGGTGACAAATCATGAGGTAATCAACACTGACAAGCTGTAGCTTGTTCACTGGCTACCAAACAAATGTCAAGTGCCAGGACAAAATTTGCATGTCAAAATACATCCAAGTACCAAATTCTAAGTATTTCAAATCATTGGCATACCAAAGTATTATTGTATATTTTGAATATTAACCCCTTGTCAGGTGTATGATTTACAAATATTTAAACTTGACATTTTAAATTTCATTTCATTATAGTCATAATGCTTATTTCCTCCATGTGATTATAGGAAACATTTTATACATGCTGAATAAAAAGTCTTTTACAAACAGGTGGCTGATGAATTACCAGATCTTTAATTCATAAATTTAACTTGTTGCATTGATTTAGATTATTGTGTGTAATGCACACAAACTCTGGAGGATTCACACAAATATTTTTTTACTGATAAAAATATGCCAAAACCTTTTCAGAGAGTTTCATTGTTTCCTTCTAGAGTGCTTATTTGTCAGTGAGTATAAACAAGCAAATGCTTTGATATTCAAATTAATGAAAGCAGTGGAAATGAGAAATGAAACCATCTGAAAATCATATGCTTCCTTTTGGAACATATTAATGAAAAGCTCACATACAGGTAAGTAATTTGAAAGATTGTCAACCTCATATGAAATGAAAAACTCCCTTGCAAGTAAAAAACTGATAGAAGGTTATTTTATAGGTAGTCACAAAATCTGAGTTTAGTTCTACCTCCCCAAGAGTAGCAAGTAGCTTGAGGTTTGAACATTGAGGTGGGAATGAAATAGGTTTCAGTTCTGATTCAGTAATTTGCTAGCTGTGTGATCTTGAAGAACTTAAAGCAATTCACTTTTTTGAACCTTGACTTATTCATCAGTAATCTGAAAATAATAGTAATGCTTATTCACAGATTGATTTTAAGAATTGAGTAACAGTACATGAAACTTACTTAGCATGGTTCCTTGGGATTTAATTATGTGTTATTAATATTATTATTAAGTTGAACAACTCTGTTTTTTTTTCCCTGGACATTAGTTTTCTCCCTTGAAAACTGGAAATGAATTTATCAGTGTGAAATAAAAGAGATGACATAGAAACTTCACTATGCAGTGGTGGGCATTATGCAATAGTATGAAACACAAAATGCTATTTTGGCTACATTACACAAATAATAATGGGATGCTTTATCCCCCAAACTGTACACATTTTCCAGTAATTGCTGCACTCATTATCATTGGGGGTTGAGCAACTTTAGTCATCAGTGGCTGAGTTTCTCTGGATTTCACCACCAGATAGGATCATAGTCACCCAAATAAATCACATTTCATGAAGGCAAGTATTTCAAAAAAGCTATCTTTCTGTGCTCCTTTGACCCATTTTCTTTTCCTTCTCACCTCCAACTTGATTCAGCAAATAGTCTAATCTATTCATGTGTCCAGCATTTGTACACAGATATGTTTGATCGTAAAGGAAGATGCAGTACAGGCTCAACCAGATACTTCTTCCAGTGGAAAAGGCAAGCGTGTTCTTCAGAGTCAGACAGAGGACTCAACTCTTTTGCTTACTAACATAACATTTCTAAATCTCAGTCTTTTTTTCGTGAAATGGTGATACTAAGTACACCTTGGATAGTGAGCAATTGAGAGAAGTCAGAGCTAATGAGTAATAAATAAAACACTGAGCATAGTTCCTGGCTTACAATAAACACTAAAAATGTCAGTAGTTTTAAAAGTAGGGTACTTTTTTACAGCATCTCCTCTCTTCTTTACATATTCATAATGTGCATTGATATGTAAAACTATAAAATTATTTTTACTATTTATATGCTTAATAATACAGGTAATTGCTTATTCATTTTGATAAATTGACATACTTTTATGGTGAAAGTAGGTGTTATGGTTTGTGTCTAGATGTCCTCCCAACCCCAAATCCTCACACAGTCTTAGGCTTTTCTAGCGGTAAATGAATCTACAATTTGTGATTGATTCAAAATCCAATGCTGTGATTCAAGAGTGTGAATACTACACCTGCCTTAGGGTGGGTAGCCCTGCATAAAATATAAGGGACAGAAAGAGGCTCCTCTCTCTCCTCCTCCTCTTCTCTTGTTGTTTTTGGTAAACTCCACCACCATGAATGGTTATCCCTTGGCCATGCCTCCAGTCCTTAGAACCAATCAATTATGGACTGAAACCTCTGCAAACTGTGAGTTAAATAAACATTTCCTTTAACTTTTAGTGTCAGTTACAAAAGTCTTGTCTCAGTAACAAAAGAAAACAAGCTAAGACAGTAGGTATTTTATAGCATTGCTATTTATTTTATATGTTTGTAGAATATTAATATCCTTTTCAACCAACAAAACATTTATCAAATAATTTTTATGATACTTGTATCTCCAACACTGTACTTTTAGAGGCCAAAAAGATGCATTCAAATGTTTACCAATAATGTAATATTTCATTCATTTATTCAAAAGATACGACAATATGACAAACATTACCTAGGCACTGTGGGAAGAGGTGGCTTTCAAGGTGCATAAGAGAATACAAATGGTAGGCTTGACACACTAGAGATATTGAATAGGTTGTCTTGTGCCAGAATAGATGGGCTAGGAGGACCCTGGGGGAAATGGGTGAGTAGTGAGGAACCTGCCTTGGCTGAGATGGTAGATTCATCTGAGGACCAGCGCAGAGTAATAACCACTTGAATTTATGAGTTTCTCTTTCTCTATCCCTCCTCTGTAGTTAACTCTTCAGTCTATCTTACTATTTCAGATCTCATTCCATGAATAGTATCACAATCACCTTATTTCTATTTTCAATTCTTCCACACCCAATTATATAACTCTCAGATTTCAGAGGATAGTAATTGATTACTTATTTCTCTTGGCTCTTATACATGAATTCCCTTCTAAGTTGTTCTGGTAATTTGCCCTATCCATGTTAGAAGGTTTCACATTTTCTTTTTATTTTGCTTTGCATCTTCATCATCTTCTGGGTCCATTCCATATTGTTCATTATGTTTCTACTTTTAATCATGCCAGCAGCCACTGAGTCTGACTGGATACAGACAAAGCTACACTATCCCATGAGTTTCCTTCATCTCCACAATCACAGCTTCATTCTGGCTCTCAGGTCCCTACACACTTCCCTTTATGCAGAAAGGAAATTTGGGGAGTCTGATCATGAGCCATCAATGAAATAAAAATTAAATAACCAGCTCTGAAAAGTAACACTGAGGATTCAAAATAAACATCACTACACATTTTCCCTCAAAAACATAAGTTTGAGCTAGGGTATGGCTCAGTAGTGAAGCCCTTGCATGAGACATTGAGTTTGATCCTTTGATCCCCAGGACCAAAAACAAAAAAGAGAAGAAAAACTTACTGACACCCACTCTACACTCTACGTGTATATGTTGGTAGCGAGGGAGACTATACATGTGGAGAGTCAAGGGGAATATGGGAAGCCTCTATCTTCTTTCCATTTTGCTGAAAACCTAAAATAGTTCTAAAAATTAAAATGTGTTCTTAGAAAAATGAGAAGTAAAGTCAACCTTGAAGAGATGTCAATACCCAAGGTTGAAAGAATTTGAGGGAAAAAAAGTAATGATTGTATTGAATTATTAGTTAGAGTAAAAATAAACAGAGCACATGTTTCATATACAAGAAAATCTCTTGTTTTACCTTGACTACAAAAGAAAAACTAGTACTTTTTAATTGAAAAATCCCATGGGCATAACCTTAACTAAATAGTCCAGGTAATCAAAATCAATAATAGAATGAACATCTCAACATCATAAAATCTATGATGTGATGTACCAAGAAGGTACATTAGATCTGTGGTACTCTCCAAAATTTATCTCAATCTATCATAATTTTAAAAATCAGGAAAAGCCAAATTGCAAAACATTCTACAAAATAATTAACTAGAATTTTTCAAAAGTGTCAGACCCACAAAAAATAAAAGCTAGGGGCTGGGGGTCTAGCTCAACGGTGTAAGTGCCTGCTTGTCGTGAGTTCGATCCCTGGTACCAAAATAAATGAATAAATAAATAAATAAATAAAAATAAAAGCTATGAGATAAAGGAGACATGACAACATAATGTAGAATGTAATCCTAAAGCAGAAAGTGTGCATAAGTGGAAAATCTACCAAAATTTGAATAAAGTCCGTACTTAGTAAAATGATATAATATGTTAATTCTTAGTTTTAATGATGCTATTTATGTTATATAATATGGTGTCCTCATGAGAAGATGGGTAAAGAGTATTAAAAATTGTATTATTTCTGCAACTTTTCATTAAATCCAAAAATATTTCAAAATAAAAAGATTTGAAGAGGAAAATATATGCCTTATTTAATTTTCTTACACATGGATTAAATTTCTATCATGAGTAGGAAAGAAAAAAAATGTAACCCCTATTAACCTCAACTCCTCCCTTTGTCTGGAGCTTTATTTTTATTTCACAGGTCTTTTACACTGCCAAGGCACTGGATTGAGGCACAGACCCTAGAATTGATCAGAGAGTACATGGAGGATCACAGAGGATCATGTTAGCTTGATCTTATAATACTCATCCACTTAGACTGTTTCTAATTCTCTCATATTCCCAGCCACAGGGCTTCCATGGCTCTCCATGCTCTATCTGAGTCATGCCTGGTTTTGCAGTAAGAATACACTGTTTTCCTGGCCATAGTGAGGAAAATTGATGATGCTGTCTCAGTCCAGTTTACCTGGACACAGTACCCAGACATTTCTTTCTCTCCTACACCAATCAGGTTGATTGCATTAGTAAGGGTAATAGTGAAATACGTTGAAGAAGCCAATTCAAACACTAACTATGGTGATTCATAAAATGGTCCAGAGTTTCATTATGTTTGACTTCAAGACCAATCCACCATCACTAAGGGAAATCACACACCCAAAAGGCCAGGACCAACTCTTGGCATCATTGTACAACCATGGCGGACTTCTGAGGTCAGGATATGTTCCAAGATATGCCTAAGAAGAGACACATGGATCCCTTTGCTTTTCTATCCTCAAGCCTAGTTTTGCTTTATCACCCCCACCAAATCTCTGCTTGATAAAGGAAGGTATGAACTAAGCCCTTTATTAGGCCTAATCTTCAAACAAGGTCTCCTAACTTCCGCCTCCAGCTCTCTCCATCACAGAATGCATATGGAACATAAAACAAAACTGGGGTTGATAAAGAAACCTTTCTCCTGTTCCATCTGAGCCCAGGAACTCTGGCAGGACAAAGAAAAAGGACTGACCTAGGAGCAGCTGTGCACCTCAGGCTTTTGTAGTGTAAAAGGTGGCATCATTACTGGTTTGAGATGCCTATTTAATTTGTTGAGAAACTTTTTTCCCTTTGTTACCCTAAATGTATGGAAATCATGCTTATTCTGTTTGCTTTTCTTTCTCAGTGGTAAGGTCAAAGCTATGCAGATCCCAGAGGAACAAAAGGCAACAACTTGAGACCTGAGAATTCCCAATTCTTTCTAAATACTCTTCACAAGTCACCAAGGAGGAGAAAGAGGTACGGATTAAATTGGTCATTTCTCTTTGGGAAAAAAAGAAGGTAGACTGAGTGAAAAAATGCCTGTGAGCCAGTAACAATTACTAGGAATTGTTTCTTCATAATTGATGATCAAACCCTGGGGTTACTGAGCTCAGAAAGTCATAAGGATTACCATCAGTATCAATGACTTGTGCAGCTAAACACTGATTCATGCAGCCAGGAGTTGAATAACCACTCAGCGACTGGACTAAGACATTTTCAATGACACAAGCATCTGTCAGAATGTAATTTTACCAGCTTTAAAAATATCCAAAATGAAAAGACTCAGGACACATAAGAATTTATCAAAGAATACACACACTATTGTGTTTAATAGTGTATATATGTAATCGCCGCACTCTGGAAGGCTGAGGTAGGAGAGTCAGTGACTGAACAATTACCTGTCTCAAAATGAAATATTTTAAAAGGGCTAAGAATGTAGCTTAGGGCAAAGGCTCTGAGTTCAATCTCTAGTATTAAAAAAATACAATGCATACCTGTATACCTAAATATCCATATCCATATGGATATATTTTAATCATAGGTAATATTCAGGAAGTATGACAGCCATTATAAGATTTAAAAATCTAACTTGAAGTCAATTTAATCCTAGTTGAGAAGTTCAGCTACTAGGTAGTCTAAAATCTTGGTTCCACTTAGTAATGAGAGGACCTGATTTTCCAGATCAAACCCGATTCCTTGACCATCCACTAAGTTGTCCTGAGCTCATAGTCTTTCAGACCACTGAACAATGACTGAAACAGAAAGTTCTCTTGTCCTATCCAAAAAGGATGCTATGGGTGCAGCCTGACCCAGATCTGATGCAGACATGTGAAGAGAGAAAAGAATTGGGAAACAGAAACTACCCTAGACTGAGCTGGTGAAATCCTATGATGAAGGAGAGATATTGAAGACAACCTCTATAAAAGCTTTGTGCGACTCTGAGAACTAAATAATACTTTCATGGGCGTTCGTGGGTCAAATGGGCCCATCTGTGGATCAAATGTCCAGCACGTACTTCCAGAAGGAATTAGGGATGTTTCAACTATAAAAAATTATCCAGAGGGAACTGAAAGTACTATTACCTAGCCAAAATAAACTAGGGTCCATAAATAAGAGACATGGATTTCAGTGACACTCAGTTGCTCTGACAGTTGGAAGATGGGGTCTAGCTATGTTGCCTAGGTGGACCTCAAACTTGCAATCTTCCCATCTGTCTGCCAAGTAAATGGTTTACAGGCATGCACTATTGTGCTCACCTGTGGATTTTAAATTAATCTTGAAATTCAAATGTGCTAATTGTGGGATTCAGGTTTTCTAGGCCTCTCCTTTCTCCCTTGAAGCCTATGGATAATAATAGGATAGCCCTCTGTTATCTGCAGGCTCCAAATCCAAAGATTCAACCAACTGTGGATCAAAATATTTAGAAAAAAAAAGCTGTGTCAAGACTGAACACATGAGTATTTTTCATTGTCATTATTTCCTAAACACAACTACAGTATAACAACTATTTGTATAGAGTTTCCAGGCTATTTGGAATTATAAATAACCTAGATACCATTTAAAGCATATGGGAGGATATATGTAGGCAATATGTAAATACTGAGTCATATTATACAAGGGACTTTAGCACCTGCATATTTGAATATCTCTCAGGGGTCCTGGACACATTATCCTAGAGATACTGGGTGACAACTGCATGTACTTCTCCATAATATGAAGAATTAATAAGACAACGTACCTAAAGTACTTACACAGTCTGGTATTTGCAAAGACTTAATAAATGGAAGTTACTATTACTGTGTTCATAAGGTAGAACTAAAGGTTGAGAAGACAGGTAGCTTTTTGAATGTGATGTAAAATACAAATATATTCTAAGTGACTAAGGGCTTAAAAACTGACAGCTCAAAAGAGATGAAGTTAATTATGTCCTGGCAAGCGAAACCTCAAAACACATACATCTATCTGTTCACTGTGCCGCTCTATTCTTCCAGTGTGATGTGGAACCATGTAGCCCAACATAATAACCAGAGAGATCAATAAAGTTAAAACAAGAATTCCCACATGAGGTAATGCAAGGGGAGAAAAACCCATCAAATTGGATTATAACCGAAAGGACCTCATGTGCATGTTGAAAATATCTGTAAGTGATTTTATATGACCTAAAGCAGAATATCAAGAGCCAGTGATTACATAAATGATGGAGCAGGAAGACAGGATAGAGTATTTAAGATTATTCAAGACAATGAGTAAGCAGAAAGCGGCCATCTGAAATGAGAATGTCTAATTCAATTCTATAAGGAATTGATTAGCTGATCTTTCAATTTACTTGAAACACTTGACCAAACTGCTTTCAGAAGATAAACATAACTGTCTTAGCTGGAGATCGGCTTGCATGCAGGTAAGCTCTGTCTTGAATTGAATTAGAACTCACTGGCAACACATTCCATAGCCAATTATTTAATTTTATAGACTATCTCTGTTATATGAATTGCAGAAGGATGTTTTCTGGATTAGCATAGGAAGGACTAATACACTCAGATTAGTTTTCATTGTTAGTGTAAAAACTCAGATGATCTTGTGATGCAAAAAAGCCCTAAAAGGAAAATAGAACTTGATCTTTTTCAAAGTGGGAAAATCCCCACCCCAACACTAACCTATTTATTCAGTCAGTGCTTCAACTAAAATGAACCCAGAATCCTAGAAACCGAACAGATGAGCTCCAGTTAAGCAGTCCACATGGAGCTTTTTGTTTATGAATTGGTCATGTTGTTACTGAACAAAGTGTCTGTGCTCCGCTCCTTGGGAAGCCCACCCCCACCTTCCTGCTCCTGCTTGGAGCAGGGCAGGGGCTCTGACTGCTGCTAGTTCAGCTCCTAATGGCCTTCCTCAATTCCCATTCTGTCTGATTCACTTTTGGCTGACACAGCAAATGCACAGAAGTTTGCAGTGCAGAGGGAGTCAGAGACTTGAAACAAAGAAGGTTCATTGATTATTTATTTGTTTGTTTGCATTCTCTCCTTCCTATGACCAGGGTTTCAGGGGGCTAGTACCTGGGAAAGCATTGGAACAAATCAATTTGCAATATCCTCAGAGATCATAGAGCATTTCAAAATGGGTAATAAGTCTTTGTGAAGAACCATTCTTGCCTGAAACAGGGCTACTGCATTCGTGCAAAGCGCAGCACAAAACAGGAAAGCCTAACAGAAATATGGCGTCTGATTCCAGTGCAACACTTTGGACTCTACTCCAATTGACTGTCACCAATGTGTTTCACAATGCTGCTGGAATCCTTTTCTAAGAAGACCAAAGGTGGTGTGTTAAGAAATAAATTCACAAGAAGGCTTGGAAAATTATCTTGTGGATTTGAAGTCTATATGTTATAGAATACAGATGATTAGGAAGATTCAATCTCATCAGCAACTTGTGTTTCAACATAAATGAGAGTATGAATGTAATTTTTTGACACTGTAGTATTTGGTAAATAAAGTTTGATATTTGTCTTTCTAGAGATTAGACAGAGTAGCAGAGGCCATCACAATGTTCTTTGTTTTATACAGAATAAATTATTTTCTTCTTAATATAAAAAGCCATTTATAAGCAAGCCCCAGACCACCCTTCAAGGTCTATCATTTCTCTAAGACTTCCAAATCTTCTATTCCAACCACATAGACATAGGTCCACAGAAATTCTTATTGATTCATTCATACACACAGAATCTCATTTATTTATCTAAACCATCTTATAAGGTAGGCAGAGAAAGCATCATAATTACCACCATAAACGTTTTGCTACGATATTTAATTCTTGAAGGAAATGGTGATCACACACAGGACAAAAAATTCCAAGGGATTTTGTTGAATAATTGATTGTTATGGGTTTTATTTTGGAAAAATACTCTGGAGGCATTAGAGTACCTGAGGTGCAGCAGGAGAGATAACTGGTAATTCAGAGGATACTGTAATGATCCAACAAAGGATTAACAACGGTCTAAATGAATCCTGTGGTGCTGGGAGTGAAGACATGTGAAAGCACTATGGGAAATATTCAAGAGGCAAAGTAATGGAGGGCTTGGTGAGTAACTAAAAAGGAAGTGAAGGCAGGAATGCACCAAGAAGAGACCTGCTTTCCAGGATCTAGTAATTAGATAATTGGTACCACTCACTGAAATTGGAAGTGTGGGAAACACAGCTGGTGAGGGTAGGATAATATTTTACATCTTTTGTTTTAGGTGTCATGTGTCATCCACAGTGAGGTGCCATCAGGCTATTTAACACATGAATTTGAGCCCTTCTAAATGAAACATCAAAAATGAATTAATATAAAGTTTCTATTTTCTTCCTTTTCTGTCCTAACCTTTTATGTTCACCTGACTGATCAAAGACTTTAACTGCTAATATATTTTTTAACACCGATTTAAAAATAACGGTGAGATAATGAAATATAAGCAGGTGTTGTTGAGTTAAACAAATTGGTACAACCTTTGTGGAAGGCAGTACAACAGAACGAGTCTCAAAGTATGCCCACCTTATGTGATGAACTTAAAAAACTATAAGTTACAATGGTTTGTAGCACCAATCAAAAAGTGAAGCCCATTTCTCTACCCCTTAAATCAACATTTGACCATAGATGAGCTTTGATCAATTGGATACTAGCAAATAAGCAGAGGATAGGAAAGGGTTTACCCACTGGAATTTGTACTCCAGCACTGCTGAGAAATTTTTCCCTACATGTGAACAAGCCCAAGCTCCCTTCCTAAACAAGGGAATACAAAGAAAAGCCCCAGCCACCTCAGTGATCTCAGCTCCCTTGGACATGTCATTTGTGCCGAGAGACACCTTGTGATTTCTCAGCACGCCCAGTATTGCCATTTGGGTGCAGGTAAGCCTCTGTGGCAGGGGCCTTCCTGGACATAGCAAAATCTGTGACAGGAGATCTAGCCCCAACCTGCCAATAGCATTCTTCAGCACTCCTCACACTGCGACAGCTAAAACACATCTCTAGATACTGCAAAATATTCCCTGGGTTGAAGGAGGAGCAAGATCACCACCAGTTGAAAGCCATCAATCTAGATTACATTCAATGTCATAAAGAGAGGTTCAGATATGTTTTTTTTTATTTGTAGCAAGAGACATTGCGCGTTTATTATGCCATATATGCTATGACATATTTTATATGAGTTGCATAATTCAATTGTTTGCTCAAGCATAAGAAGTAGATATTATCATTCACATGTTACATATTAGGGAGTTTAAAAGCAGACAGATACCTAACTAGTAAGTAATAAAACAAGAATTTGAGTGCAGCCTCTTTCCAGTGTAACTAAACGAACTATCATTCCATTCTGACTTCTCATTATGTACTAAAATCAGATTATAAAAGGATAGATATATTGTGATGTCCATTTGTTTCTTAACTGTAGACATAAAAGTAGCCTGAAAGGATATGCATGATCATACTAGTTACCACCACTGGGTGCTGGAATTACCTTTACTATCTATCTGTAAATTAAATAACATGCAACTAGCTGACATCAAAAAAGTGCATAGTTGGTGCAAAAGAGTGATACATATACAAAATAGCTACAAAGCAAAATAAAAACAAAACAAACACTGGCAGAAGTATCAAGTACAATATGCAAAGTAAGAAGAGAATATTTCTGATGAGAAGTATCTGAAAAGATGAAGGGGGCTATTAAAACTGTGACATGTATACATGGGACAAAACAGTCTAAGGTATGGGAAGAGGAAGATGCCAAGCATGCTTGAAGAAAGGCAAGAATTTTGATGCAGGTTGAGCAAGTGGAGATGTAACAGTGAAGAAGAGTCTGGGCTTCTGCCTGCTGATACTAAGGGTCAGGACAAAGAGCTTTGATTTCATGATGCAGTACTGAGCACTACTAAAGAATGCAGTGACAGTGATTAGAGATACAGTGCAAGACGATTGAAAGGTAGTATATACATATTGTTTGATAGATAGACGGACCAGAGAGTAGTAGTTACAAAGCATTGGAGGGACACAGACAAGAAGCTAATTTTGACTTACAAAGTTTTTTTTAATCAACGTGGCACCAATAGAGATCAATAGAGAAACTAGCCCTACTAAAAACCTCTCACCAAGCTTCCCTCCTTTTACTGGGTTCTTTTCTCTGTCCTAAATATTCATAAGGATTCTTATAGTATATAGTATGTAGATTCTTATAATATCACCTATCTTATTTGCTGTCCCTTTCACATTTGGTTTTGACAGTAACAGCTAAATGGCAGAAAGTGTGGGGAAATTGCTCCTAAGAGATGTCTTGTTACCAAAAAATAGACATCAGCTTTTGGAAAGCTCAAATACACACAATTTTCACTGCTTTTCTTTTAGCTATGAATTTCTACTTAAAACATAATATGTTCCATGACTGCCCTTCACCTCTCAGCATGGACAGAAATTTCTGTCAATGCATATTATTTTTTCCAAAAAGTACATTGAGGAAGATTCAAATAAATCCAGAATTCACAGTGTCATAGATCCTGGCATTTCCCAGACTTGTTAAACAAAGTCCTATTCCAGTATTTTCAGATATTTAACTCAAGACTCTCATTAGAATCAATTTTTGACTCATATATTAAACATGTATAGTTATGTTTTATTGTGCTTTTATACAAAGTAGAATTTTCAATACCATTACTCCATTGCTGTGCAAGAGTAAACTAGAATCACTGATGATGCCAACTTTGGAGCCAGTCTACCACATATCAAGTCCTGATTTTACCCCTAAGCATGTGTATGACCCAGACAAGTTATTTAACCTCTTCGCTTCCATTTTCTAAATTGTTAATTGATACTGTGAGAAATGAATGGTACTTTGAGTTCTTATTTCTACACCCATTAGTGAAATTGAACTCTATCCCTTGATGTACTTATTGATTGTTTACATTTCATCTTTTATGAACTGTTCTTGTTCTTATATTTAGTTTATTTTAGTCTTGCCTGACTTATTTCATAGTGCTTTATGATAGTATGTTAATTAACCCACCTTAGGCCATATATACTGCTATAGTTTTACTATATTTTAAGACTTCACAGTTCATGTAGACTAGTGAATGGCCAGTGAGTCTGAACAATGGTTCTGAATCCAAATCTGGCCTCAGAGGATTTGTGGAGTAAGAGCTTTCAATGCAAATGCATTAGGAGATGTGTATATTTCCTATCACAAAAATCAATGTCTCTATGAATCTTTCTAAAATGAGGCAGCATCACATTAATCTTATACTTTACCTGAAGAAAAAGAAGCCTTTTCCTGAACAGTGATCTCTGGATCATTGTGATTGACTAGCTCCTTGTGAGCCCCATTTCTCCTGAATTACCTAACATCTCAAAACGGCATACATATTCCTCTGTAATGTCTTGTAGGAAGGTAGAATAGATTCAGTAAGTTTATATAGCTTTTGAGAAAATCAGGGCTCTAGAATTCCTACGGCTTTTAATTAGTTCAGAGCAAGCCTGCTACATCCTCCTCAAATGCTAAGTCGTCAGCCGTGCTCAGTCTTAAGTCTATGCCTTTTTTCTTTCCAGTGAAATGATAAGTTTGGTTGTCATTTTTCATTTTGCTTTTCAGGAGTCCCAGTGTTTTCTTGGACACAGAACAAGGCCATTTGGCATCTCTCCCTGTGAGTAATGATCTATTTATGGACCTGCTTCTCTGACACATTTCTCTTGACATAATTCATGAGAAACCCACACACAAAAAAAGAAGAAATGAAATTGCAGCAAATGGTATCTAAGTCTAGCAAATGGGATGAAGAAACAGGTGATTCACTCCATTAGATTTCTTATTTATTTTTAACTGATACATAACAAGTGTACATTTTTACAAGGCAGAGTAGAAAATTTCAACACATGTATACAATATGTGATGATTTATTGAGCTTGTTCTATAGACTGGGCTGGGGTCCACTGGTATGGTGTAATCTGAGAAAAATAATAAAACTCAAAGTAAATGAAACACTTCCTTCAATAATAAAGATTCAGTTCCTAAAGATCCTACTAATATCCTAATCATGATCAAGAAAAGAAACATGAAAGTAATCAAAATGGGCAAGAATTAGAAGAAATTGAAGTGCTACTTAAAGATAGGAGGCATGGCAGCGTGTAGTGGTGCACAGATGTAATCTCAGCTACTCCAAAACCTGAGGCAGGATGACTGCCAACTTCAGGACCTTGTCACAAAATTGTCACAAAATTGTCAACAATCATAATAATAATAAGAAGAAAACAGGCATAATGACCTATACCTGTAATCCCAGTACTGAAAGAGTTGAGGAAAGATAATAAATTTGGGGTCAGTATGGCAACTGTAATGAGATTGTGTCTATAAATCATTAAATAAATAAATAAGGCAAGGCACATAGCTCAGTGCGAGATCCTAGATTCAATTCCTAATACCACACACACACACACACACAAGCACTCACTACACAAAGGGGGATTCAAAACACAGATGTGTTTGGAGACAGAGCTATTCTAAAACAGTATTATAAAATATATCTTTAAAAAAGCAAAAGTGATAAGCAAAAGATGGTGAGATATTGTAAAATTCAGATCTGAGGGAGGAGTCATGTTAGCACCAATGGCACCAAACAAAGAAAGGAGAGAAGAAACTGAAGGAATAGAACTGAAAGAAGAGGATGCAGGCTGTTTGTGCTAGTGAAGGAATGGTATGTTCCCAACTCACATGACAAAACAGCCACACAGCAAGACAAAGAAGGAAAGGATGACAAATATATATGGGGAAAAAAACTCTCTGCTTCACATAGTGCCCTTAATACCTTTCATGTAATTTCATTTTTCAGTGGGTAGATTAAGTCATTCGGTGATCTACTACTCTACAACTAATTCTGATTCACAGGGATGTGGAAGTGCAGGAAGGAACTTCAAAATGGAACCATGAGAGCCCAGGATAGCCAGGGAGGTGAATAGTAAAGACTTCATGGGAAGAAAGGATCAAAAATCCCTTAATCTAGAAGTCAAGAAATGATTAAAAGCATTAAGTGTACATTTGTGGGAGGAAGGGCATCTCAGAGTGAAAACAGGACTCAAACTATTAAGATTCTGGGGAAAAAAAAATGAATCACCTACAGAAACCAAAGTGCTTTATAGGAAGGGATCTTCAGAGGCCACACACCAAAGGGAACACCTAAGCAAGATAAAGCGTTAAAACAAAATAAGTACAAGGATTTTTTAAAATTACTAATATCAAGATAAACTAAGGATTGAGAAAATTCTGGGAAAGAAAAAGGAGGTTTTAGTGAATTTTGTAAGAATGAGAGATAAAGAATTGGAGAGATAAAGAATGAGAGATAAAGAATTGGAGCAGATGATGAAAAGAAAAAAATGGAACTCGGGAATTTTCAGCAGAGGGGAGATGAAGAATGCACAGTGAACTCTGGGTATGGAAATCATACATCAGGGATTATCTAACATAGGCAAGGCTGTCTAACATCGGCAAGGAAATAGAGAAAGACATAAACAAAGCAAAGGAAGGGGCAGAACACTGGGGAAAGGCCACAGAAAAGACACAGATAGGCAAAGCTTGTGTTTGACAGGTCCTTGTACAGTACGCTTAGATACATGTACGTACTTAAGAATGTCTATTTTGCTGGGCATGGTGGTGCATGTCTGTAATCCAGTACTTGGGAGGGTGAGGCAGGAGTTTGCTGTAAGCCTAGACTACATAGAGAGTTCAAGGCTAGACCCTGTGCCAAACACCCAGACATACACACACACACACACACACACACACACACACATCTAATTTGGAATTTGTGGAAGTGAACCAGTGTTAGCTAGTTAATGTGAATTTCTACAGTTCCAAAAAAAGCTGTAGATCTTTGTTAGATACTAATGTCTGTATCTGATACTTTTGCACTTTTATAATCCAAGATGAAGGCAATGGGAAGGAAATGAATGTTTGCTGAGAATGAACAATGGTCCAGGAGATTTATAGGTGGCTCGGATATTCTTTACAACAGTCATTAGGTAGATGTTATGAGCCCATTTTTCAGAGGAGATTGAAGGTTATAAAGGTTAAATATCTTGTCCAAGTCAAAAGTAGTAAATCAGATCTGAAAATCATCTGTGGGAATTCAGAGCCAGACTTTCCTATTCTCCTCTATGTCCCTGAGATAGCGCAATGATATCAAAACTATCTGGTAATATTACCGCTTCTCCCTCTTACAGCTTTGGAAACAGTCTCTTGTTTGATCTCGTCTTGCTACAAAATACATGCTTCTTTAAAACAACCATTTAAACCTTTAATCAAGTGCATTTTTGCTGGTTGTCTTCCTACCTACAACCACCTAAGCATACAGTGTCCAACTCTTGAAAGCTCAAAATCTTTCCATTCATTCATTGCTCTTTGGGTCACTTACTCTTAAATTGCCACTCATTTAATACACTGTCATTTATCCAGCCAACCAACAAACACTTACTGCACACTTAAATATATCTAATAAATCAAAGGAGAGGAATATGCCCAGTTTCAACTATCACCAAAGTGTCAGAACCTCGGCTAATCTGTTCAGGGTTTATCCTGGCTATTGGTGCACTTGGATTTTTGTGGTGATTTTTTTTTTCAAAATGCTTTTTGTGACTTCAACATGGACCCTAACTGTGACACTGACTTCAGTGCTTTCAAACCACCCACCCTTTACCCTTTCGACCTTCCTCCATCTTTACCTATTTACAGTTTTACAATCAAGGTAAGAACTTTCTAAACTCCTTTGGGCAATCTCAGACAGTCTTCATAGTTGGCAGAACAGTAGGCATAAAATTTAAGAAACTCAGGTAGGTAATTTTTTCACAAATTAGGCAAGGTGACATCCTGTATAAAAGCCTCTTATGTTT